>JAQGCP010000381.1:0-17578 GCA_034699885.1 Acrobeloides thornei
TGTTTGGTTTTGGAGTTGTGTGAAAGAAATTTGTTGAATTATGTGAGGGAAAATCACGATGTTCAGTTCAAGCATTTAATTTCGATACTATGGCAAATTGTACAAGGTAATATTACTTATTTTTTAAAACACTCCACTCATTCCTTTCCCTCTCCTCCTCACTCCCTAATAATCTTAAAGATGCCTACCTCTATATGATTGGAGTGTGAGCACTCGAATTATCGACTGAGAAAGTACCGGGTGGGCCAAAAGTTCTTGGCCACTTTTCAAGCAAATATTTTTTTATATTTTCGTCACTATGTAATTATGGCTTTTATAACATCTTGTAGCAAATTTTGTCTCTTTTTAAGTGATATATAACTTTCTATTTTAGATGTCTCATCTACGCCTTGGAATTATCAAGCTTTATCAGTAAGGTAAGAAAGTGAATGAAATTTCACATCTTCTGGAAGTGCCGCATCAAACTGTCTCTTATGCAATTAATCGTTTTCGTGAAATTGAAGCAATGAAGAAAAGGCTGATCAAGAACAGCAAATACTCCAAACAGCCGACAAAGAATCCTTGCTCAAAGAAACAGAAAAGGTCGCATCGGAAGCAAGAAGCACTCAACACGCACTTTCAGAAGACGTGAAATTCATTCACTTTCTTACCTTGCTGATAAAGCTTGATAATTCCAGGGCGTAGTTGAGACGTCTAAAGTAGAAAGTTATATATCATTTAAAAAGAGACAAAATTTGTTACAAATAGGGATGCATAATGACTTTTAAAAAAAGGTGGGAATTCTTATTCATAGGTAGCTTTTAAAGGATTTTCTTTAAAAATGACAAAAAATTGGTAGCAAAAGGGTGGCATTAGTTAAAAAATGGTACAAAAAAGTGGCATTTGCCACCTAAAGGTGGCGTTTATGCAACCCTACACAAGGAGGATTCAATTTATCGCATGAGGAGCCTAAATGTATCTTGTTGAAGAATCTTAACCCATTTTGGCCGACAACTCGGCGTGACGGTATTTTTTGAAATTTTTTTTTGATTTGACTCGAACCGGACAGTTGGTTGACTCGGACAGTCGACCGGGATAAGGATAAGCCTTAGCCTTAGGCTAAACTTTAAGCTTAGCCTTAGGCTTATCCTTGGGATTAGCCTTAGGCTTACTTTAGGCTTAGCCTTAGTCTTAAGATTAACCTTAGGCTTATCCTTATTCCGGTCGACCAACTGTCCGAGTCGACCAATTGTCCGGTCGACCAAGTGTCCGGCATTCGAGCGCGATAGCGCTTTGTCCCCCAATTTATTTATAAAATAAAAAGACTAATTTTTAGGCATGGAATATCTCGTTTCCAAAAGACTAGTCCACCGCGATTTAGCCGCCAGAAACATCCTCCTTATAGAAAGTCATACCGCTAAAATTTCCGATTTTGGTCTTTGCTGTACCTGTGATGATGCAACTTTAAGTTATCAAGCTTCATTACAAAAGAAGCTTCCCATGAGATGGCTTTCTCTGGAAGCACTTTTACATCGAACTTTCTCTGAAAAATCCGATGTTTGGTCCACTACTGCTAAGGAGTCCATTTTTTCAGAAAATAGGATTGTTTCAAAAAATGCAATTTTCTCGTGATTCCTGAGCTTTTTAGTGCCACAGGACTAATGACCGGTATTGTGCATGAAAAGGTAATTTAAAACGGTGATTAGACACAAAGTTTTATGCACAATACTGAAACAGGGAGCAGGATGCAGAACCGGAAACGGAAAAGCAAAAACGGCCGAAACTTTACGGAACCCACCATACGTGGATAGACATGATCTACTTTTTCGAAAATTTGCAGGGGAGTCATTTTTTCAAATTGTTCAATTAAAATAATGACATTTTTTCACTAAAAATGACTCAAAAATTTCTTATCAAAACCTGAATTTAGATCAAAGGGTTATCGATTGAGCATACCCTGTTACTAAAACCCGGATTTTGCACAACTCGAATTTTTAAAACCTAGAGAAGGAAGAAAGGCCCCGTGTCAGGAATCGACTCAGCTGAAAATTATAAAAAATTGTTTATTGAAAAAACTATATTTAAATATTTTTGTTTTACAGGGTGGCCAAAAAAACTGCACTTTTGCGATTTTTCGAGCAATTTTTTGTCAAAAAAATTTTTTTATAATATTTTTCAAAATGACCCTGTGGAGGGTTTTTCTATGCGAGGAATCGTTTGCGTGCATTGAAAAATCTTCAAAACGCTTCCTTGATCTTGAAATCGTTAAAAAAATCAGAATTTTTCATTTTTTTCAAATTTTTAACGATTTCATGGCTAAGGAAGCGTTTTGAAGATTTTTCAATGCGCGCAAACGATTCCTCGCATAGGAAAACCTCCCACAGGGTCATTGAAAAAAATTTAAAAAATTTTTTTTGGCAAAAAATTGCTCGAAAAATCGCAAAAGTGCGGTTTTTTGTCCACCCTGTAAATAGAAAATTTAAGGCTCATGCAGGTCTAATTAAAGAAAAACATCAAATACGATCAAAGGAACATCATCTTTGGGATGTCTATCCATCTGCTCGATATTGGTATTTTCCATACAAGATTGCTCAAGTAGTAACGGCGTTTGCATTGATTGCTTACATCTACAGTACATTCGTTCCTGAAGAATACCGTCTGCGCTATAAATACCGTGATCTTTATCATGCTCATCACGATGAACATGGAGAGCATCACGAAAAACATGGAGAGCATCATGAAGAACATGCCCGTCATGTTAGCCAGTTTTGGCTGAACCGTTTCAGGAATCAAGGTTTCTAGGATATTTATGGGTTTTCTGTAAATTGTATGTATTTTAGGTACTTATTTATAATACCCCTGTATGCCACTGGGACATTATAAATAAGATGAAATTAGCACTTTATTTACAATGCCCCACCTGTAGAGTGCTCAAACAATCAAAATAGAGAAAAAACAAAATGGTCTAAAATTGTATAAAAGCAATTTTCGTCCATTTTTTGTTTTGGGCGGAGTGGGATTATCGTAAATAAGGTGCTAATTTCACCTTATTTACAATGCCCCAATTCCCTGTGCACCCATTGGAGGGGATATTGTAAATAAGTGCCTTATTTTAAAGTTTTTAAATAAAGATTTAGTTGTTTTATAAAATCACTACTTACTCGGACTAAAGATTGAAAAAAGAAATGACAACTTTGTCGTTGCCAATTACATAGTATATAAAACAACAATACAACGTGTAAGGCTCGAAAGCGCTATAACACGAGGCGATGATAGAATAAAATCCATGCACAAGCAGTGGATAAAGAGAGCATATATGAACATTAAGAAAGTATATCTTTAAATAATTTAAAGCCTAATTAATGAATTTGGCAAAATAGTTTCTTGTGGTAAAGAATGAATACGGTTTTTAAACATGTTTAAGGTGCTGGCCATGCGAACTTCAGGAAGGAGGCGGTTCCAAAGAGTGATAGAGCAGCTTGAGAAGGAGCCAGAAACATTTTTATTAATAGGAATAGAAATTGGTTTAAGAACTAAATTAGAATATCCTTTAAATCGAGGATTAGGCATAGTAAAAAAATCAGATACAGTAAACGTTCGATAATCACCCTAGAGGGGGCCCAATTATCGAATTTTTGAGGGGGCCCGATTATCGAATGTTTACTGTAATTTGAGTGTGGTAAGCCCATGTAGAATTTTATAATGCTCATAGTTTTTTACTTTTTGGTGCTCTTAGCACGAAGAACCAATGATGGAGATGAGAAAGGGGTGGGGAGGGCGATCGCCCCTTCCATTCTAGATAAAAGTTCATAAAACATAATGGTACCCCCTTATGATAAACAAACTTGATATTTTATCTCTAATTTAAAGGTCTTTTTATGAGAATCAAATAAATAGGCCTGCTCGGTCACTATTGTAAAATTGTTGTTATTTTTTGACTATTTATCTACTATATTCTTGATAGACCTTACTGTATGTTATTGATATTTACTCATCACAATCCGCTGAGGTTGTTCAATAAACTTAAAATTCGAAAATTTTCAAGTTTGATTTCTAGCTAATTTTGAGAGGATCACCCCACCAATCCCGAACCGCCCCGACAGGTCTGGCTATGCCACTGGAGAACGAAAATGCGATAAAATGGCGCTGAAGAACATTGTCCTTGCTATCATAGAAAAGTGGTAGATCTACGGTGTTCAGCTTTAACGTGGAGAGCTGAGCTGCACTCAAGATGGTTCCACAAAGTTTCGCTTCATTTGCTTCACTTCATTAGGAAGTATTGGACATACGAATTACCCTATTATGGCCATAGTCAAAATTTCGACCCTCGAAGAGTGCGTCCTAACGCCTGTAGCTATGTCTTTGAATCTAGCTTATAATTAGGAGAGATCTTCCTTTCGACTGCACAGAAAATCTTGAATTTTCCTTCTTGGAGAAGGATCTTCTCGAAAATCGGCGTGGTCACTTTGATCAAAAAAAGTTGTCAACGGTGTATTTTCTTTTTTGGTTGTCCCAAATCCTTCCAATATATATCATCCGTGTCGTAACGGGCACAAATTTTGAGAAGAGAGGGGCTTTAGGTTGGTTGAGGATTTGGGCAATGAAGTTCTTAAGAAATTTTCAACATTTTACTTTATACTTCATATAGGGGTTGTTTGATGTTTCGAATTTTTTAAATGTTTTTGAGGATTTCTCCGGAAATACAAAGCCAGTCCTGATAGTTTTGGTGTCGTTAGAAAGCTGGATTTCGTAGCAATTGAATGACATCAAAATCATGCCATAACTCTTTCTGGTTGCGGAGATATTGCATAATTATTTTTAAAAATGTCGAAAAAACTGACATTTTAAACTAATTATGCAATAACTCCTCAACCAGAAAGAGTTATGGCATGATTCTGGTGTCATTCGATTGCTACTAAATCCAGCTTTCTAATGATATCAAAACTATCAGGATTGACTTTGTATTTTTGGAGAAATCATCAAGTGTCGAAATGTCAAGTTTCAAAACATCAAACAACCAATATATATAGGCACAATCGATCGTGAAGGAGTATCATTTTTCATGAAGGAGTATCATTTTTCTTATCATTTTTAGTGTCTTTCGAAATAGGTATACGTATTTGCTTTTTGCTTATTTCTTCATTAATTTAGTCATTTATAATCAATAACCAGGTAGGTATTGGGTTTGAAATATCCTACTATTGTCTGTGTGTATGTCCGTTGTCCAGACGATCTCGAACGAGTGATTTAAACCCTCAACGATAAAACAAAAGTTATAGGGGACGATGAGAGAAGAAGATTGGCACCAAAATCATCGAAATCGGAGACATAAAAAGGGTGCGTTAGCGCTCGGCCTTTCAGTACTTTTAGAAATTTGACTGTATAAGTATTGTATAACTATTTATTAATTTTATTATAAAAATTCTTTTCACTATGCTGAAGAGGGAACTCATTTTGCATTTGAATTTTGATTCTCAAATCAGGAATTCCTAAAACGATCACGACAGTAACTATTGGCATTCTTTCAAAAGTTGTGTTTGTGTAGAAGTTCGCCTCGATAAACTGTTGATTTTTTGCATGCCTCGCTCAATCTGCTAATGCACAATGATCAGACGATGTTGACTTCTATAGCATAGTAAAGAAGTCGATTTTCACTTGGAAAATGTGAACGGAAAGAAATATATAAATTTCATAATTCATGAGTTTGAGGAAGTTTAACGATTGTTATATAACTAAAGAAAGCTGATCACTGGGTCACATGTTTATATTGAAATTTTTTGCTATGATTCAGAATGATCGATTTCTTTGCTAAATGTTAGGAGTGTTTTTGTATTGAATATGCCTTATCAAAATCATCTGAGGACTTGCTCATTTTATTTTGAAATCATACGTGGGCAAGGGGGGACTGTCCCCCTCCCCAATTTATCGCAAAATTTTTTTCTAAGCTGGGGTTAGCTTTGGACCAATTCGTATTTTGGGGTCCAGTACTTCCCTCCTCACTCATGTATGTTTGTAATCTTTGATGTCCCTTTCGATTACGGCACTCAAAAGAGGCACATTCTTTAGGTGACCCACCAAAAATATTAAAACTTTTTTCAAAAATATTTTGGGTGGGTCACCTAAAGCATATTAGTACCTCTATTACTTTTAAGCTAAATAATTGATTGATTAAAATTAGTTTGAAAGATTTGAAAATTATTTTTAAATATAAAAATTATATTTAAAAGTAAAAGATTTAGTTAAACACATTCTCTACATTCAAAAATAATCATTTATATATTATTTTTAATGGTATGTTAATTGTTGTTTATTATTTTACTAATAGTTGGCCTTATTACTCAAGTTCATTTATTCAAAGTTAGGTATGTTGTCTTTATAGATAGATTTTATAAAAAATCAAATCAAAAACTACAACACAAAAAATTACATCGAGGTTAGCCTCTTATCACGTTATGATGCTCGCTTAACCTCATTAAAATAAGAGTTTAGCCTCATCTATAGCCTCTTGATATGGGTTGATGACACTTGCGCACGTACATTTGCGCATGTAACATTTGCGCACGTACATTTGCGCATTCACTTTTGTGAGTGCAACATTTGTTCATGCGCAAATGTACATGCGCAATGTTTCATGCACAAATGTACATGCGCAAGTGTCGCCAACCCCTTGATATAGCTTAGTCTCATAACGCTTCATGAAACTTAGCCTCATACTTTTGATTTTATGTGGCTAAGCTCTTCTAAATTTTAAAAGGCTAACGAAAACATGAGGCTGCTCTAGTGGAAATTCATGAGGCTAATTTTTTGTATGAGACTAAAAAGTGATGAGGCTAAGGGAATAAGAGGCTAGCCTCTTTATTTAATGCGATTAAAAATTAATTTTAACCTCTTAAAATGAAGAGGTCAAAATCAATGTTCAAAGGTGCCCTCATAACTTTTTACAGATAAAAGCTTTTTCGCTAATTCTTTTTGCATTTACTAGAGGGTGAAAAACTGCAAATTATGATATATTAACTTTGGTCTCAGGCTTCATGGATAAAAGCGCTTTACAAAAAATGACACCATTTTACCTAAATCGAACTTTTCGGGGTTTAAATTCAACTTTATTTTGCGCAGTTCGATTTTAAATCGACTTAAAAAATTGTTTCTATGTCAGAAGAACATTTTCTGATCGCTTTTGGAGTGAGTTTTGAAAGTTCGACTTTCGGCTCCCGAGTGACCTTCCTATAGAACTTTCTTTAGATGTTTATAAAAATGTTGTAGTGCAGATTCTCAGCTTTTACATGAGTGGTCGAAATTTTTGCACATTTTATTGTATCCTAAATCTCTGATATTTTTTTATCTAATATTACCTAGTATATAATCCTACTATATTAAACGTGTAATGTGATCTGTCTGTATGTCTCAGGAGCACTTGATTTAAACTTATAGTGCCAAAACAAAAGTTGTAGGGGTAATGAGAAAAGACGATTTACATCAAGATCATCGAAATCGGAGACAAAAATTTTTTCACTTTTTTGCCTTTCTTTTTTTACTCTAGAGTATAAATATAAAATTTTAACATTTTATACATGAACCGCTCGAAGTCACACTCAGAGATTCCCTTCTTCTCCACTCCGAGCGTGGTAGCGCTCGACTCCCGCTACTATGAATAATTAATTTTCTTTCTACTAATTTTATCTAATTTAGTTACTTCAACTATTTATTTAATAACTTCAACAATTTATTTAAAAAAATAATGGGCGCATTTTTGGACAAGCCTAAAACCGACAAAACCAATGATATCGGAAAAGGAAATGTAATAAATTTTGGTTGCATATTCAATAAAGAATCTAAAACTTAGGATTTCAAATATGTAGTTGCTTCTATGCAAGGATGGCGAATAGATATGGAAGATGCACATCAAGTACAGATATCATTGAAAAATGAACATCCGTTTGATACATGGTCTTTCTTTGCTGTATTTGATGGGCATGCAGGAAGCAAAGTTGCATTTCATTCAGCAGACCATTTATTACATACTTTATTGGACACACCAGATTTTAAAAAGGTAATGTTTAATTGTTATAGGAAAAACCTCTGAAGGCAATAAACCAGCACCGTTGTGTTTGTTTCATCAATCATATAAGCTTACTGATTGTTGAGAGAAACACAAAGGTGCGCAGCCCTATGAGGTCTGCGTGAAATTTCGACATTAATTTTGACTAAAAAATTTAGGTAGTCGAAGAGTTAAAAGAACATGGCGGTGTTATGACTGAAAAAGCTAAGGCATTAATTAAAGAAGGAATGAGGGTAGGTTTTCTTAAATTAGATGAATCTATGCAAGCGGCAAATGGTGAAGAACGTGAAAGAAGTGGTACAACTGCAATTTGTGCTATACTAACTCCAGAGCATATATTTTTCGCGAATTTAGGTTGGTTTTAGAAAAAAATAAAAGTAGTTTTTTTATTCATTTACAAGGGAACCTCAACATAGGCAAGGCGGGGGCCATCTTTGCGCACACCTTTTTTCAGTCTTTGCACACACCTCTTTTGAAAAAGGTGTGTGCAAAGATTGAAAAGTGCGAAAAAAAGATAAAAAAATTGCGCAAAGACTGAACAGTATGCGAAAAGATGGCACAAAAGACTGTTCGTCCATAGGCAATATCCATAGATTCAAAAGTTTCAGTTTACTTTCGACGGCCCCTATGCGCTGGGTGACAGAGCCCGCAATAGCTCTAGGCAAAATCTTCGTGACCGAAGCGGGACTCGAACTCGCGACCTCTGGTGTACCGGGCCAGTACTCTACCATTTAACTATAGTCTGTTTCCGCCAAAAAGAAAAAACAGCCTGCATGCGATGGCCAAGTGGTCCAAGGCGCCATAATTAATATAAGCTTTTTTTGAATTTTGAAGACTCTAGTTTTATTTTGCCAAATTTATTATTTTTCAAAATACTAACTTTTAAATAGATTTATTATTTTCCAATTTCGAAATTTCGCAATTTTCTTGCTCATGTGTTTACAGAAAAATCTGATCACCAATATCAATAGTAAAAATCATCGTTTTATTATGAGTTTAAAACAGTACCGCTATGCATCTAATGATAAGGAATCTAATGATAAGAGTATTGATTTGTTAATAAAATGAATATACAGCTAAAAAAACACACAGAAAAATCAATATCCTTATATAAAACTTGTAATATCTGTGCATCCGTTCGGACTAACTCTTGCAGGTTAGATTTGAAGGACCAGTTTTGAAAAAATTTTATAAGAAAGTTCACTTTGTGGCGATCAACTTTTGCTTTGGAAGTAAGTTCTAATAAATTAACTCTTTGGAGATAAATGAGAAATAAAATTACATGAAAAATTTAAATAACGTTGTGTATTGAAAAGAAGGAATTGGTGCGAAGTGATTGATCATCAATATGATCTGTGTATTGAATATATGTTGTCTTTTATATATGTTTCTAATAAAATAATTAGCGTTGGATTGCGTTAGGTTAGCGTTGTTGGTTAACATTGATTTCCGACGGTTAGTGTTATTTAGTGCGGACCCTTAGCTCCGCTTTCCAACATGCAAAATATGGACATCGACCACTCATTAGAAAGCTCTTTGTGAGTCCAATCGATTGGCAAGAAAAAAATAAACTGAAATTTATTGAATTTGATAAATTGTTTCAATATACAGATCATATTGATGATCAATCACTTCGCTTCAATAAATAAACACGTTTAAATTTTTGATGCAATTTTGTTTCACATTTATCTTTTCAGGGTTAACTTTTAGAATTTACTTCCAACGCAAAAGTTGATCGCCCCAAATTGAACTTTTTAATAAAAATTTCGTTCAAAACTGTACTGGTCCTTTAAGCTACAAGCCTAAACCTAAAGTTAGGGACGATGAGATAAAACGATTGACACCACTTTTTGGGGATGACCCCTAAAAAATTCGACAACCAAGTAATCTTACTACTTTTTTGTGTGTTTGTCGGTCGATCTCGGAAGATTAGATTTAAACTGGAAGAGATACTGTGCTCGGAAGCGAGGCCGTATGCGCTCGTTCTCTTGGTATTAATGTGTAAAATATAAAATTTTTTAGGAGATTCGCGTGGATTATGCAGTAAAAAGAGCAACAATACATTTAGTACTGAAGACCATAAGCCGTATCTGGAGCGTGAGCGCGAAAGAATTGTTAAAGCTGGTGGTTCTGTTATGATACAACGAGTGAATGGCAGCCTTGCGGTTTCTCGAGCCTTAGGCGACTTTGAATATAAATCAGTGCCTGGATTATGTCCTACTGAACAATTAGTTAGTCCCGAACCAGACATATATATCTTAGACAGGAATAGGGTATGTGATTTTATACATTAAACGTGTAATGTGTGTTTCTCTGTCTGCACGAACGATCTCGAGAACGCTTGATTTAAACCCTCGACGCTAAAACAAAAGTTGTAGGGGACGATGAGAGAAGACACACGTGTACAACCCCCTGGAAATTCGGGGAGGGGGGTTGCTCGCAACCCGCAGGCCAAAATGAGTTTCGCTCCCAAATTTTTTTGAGCTTCGGACAAGGATTTGAATTTTTTGGGCTTCGAATTTTGAATTGAATTGATTTTTAAATATTTTTCCATGCGCTAATCTCACTAAATAAATTCAACTTGGAGCGCAACGGAACCGATTAAGGCAGCCTTTGAACGTTCTTAATATTTTTTGAGAAAATGATATTTAGGAAGATGACGAGTTTCTTGTACTTGCCTGTGATGGCATTTATGATGTACTTGAAAACGATGAATTATGCCAATTAATTCGATCAAGACTTTCTGTCACAGATGATTTGAAAGTAGCCACAAACCAGGTGCTTGATGTATGCTTATCAAGAGGTTCACGCGATAATATGACCATGATCCTGGTGGTATTTGATGCAGCGCCTAAGCCAAATGCAGAACTAATAGAAAAAGAAAAGGAATGGTTTGCCAAAGTTGAAGCCAAAATTGAAGGTACAGATAAGATGATCGATTTTGTTGCATTTGTTAAAACCTTTTTTAGAACTTGTTAAAGAGCACGATGTAGCTAACTTGGATGCAGATCTTTTAACTTCGCTCTTACGACGTGAAGGTCTCGATAATTCACCATTAGCTGGTGGCATCCATCTAGCCCGTCCTAAAATAGATACGATTCTTCAGCGCCTCGAACTATCTCAGCCAAATAATGAAAAGAATCATAAAAATCCCGATTCGGATGAAGAAAATTGTAAGGATATGGTATAATCACATGCCATAGCGTATATTTTTTTGATTTATTTTTTCCAAATATTTTGACATCATAAAAAAATTCATTTATTCTTTATTTTGCCTACCTTACTCCTGTGCTTTTATTTGTCTCAATTCCAAACTAGGGTACAAATTTTAAGCATGATTTCGACGTTACTAAAAAGAGTTCAAAATTATCTAGGTTAGGTATGCTTTGCATCTACTAATTCAATACTTCTTTTGTTCATTTAACGGGATTGTATGCAAAGTTAGTTAGTTAATTTTATTTACAGTGGACGTTTTCTTTGATATTATTTTACGAGTTGGAGAAGGAGGATTTTCGTATATGCCACAAATAACGCCTCTTTTATATGACAGGCTTGTGTTTTCTTCTCGAAGAATGTCTCACTTGTATATAAGAGTAGTAATATTCATTCTTTTTATTTAGCGCCAATATTTTTAATAATATTTTTTGGTTGTAAATAACCTTATTAACCGATCTTCTTTTGTTTGGAGAACCCTGTGAAAATTTTATTTATTTTGTATACTTATATTGAATAAAAATTTACAACTCCCCATTTGATTTTACAACTCCTCTTGAAAATTTCGAATTTGTTTGAGTCCTTTAGAAGATCCAAATTCTACATCGTTATGTTTCTACATACGTTTGGAGGCGTTCACCCAGTCCTCATTAGGAACAGTGATTAAAAGTTCTGGAAATGACATTTTTGGAAAAGCTGTCATCCTCAGATCTTTTTGTTAATCTTATTTTTGTTAATATAAAGAGCTCATTCGGATATAAATTTGCACCATGAAGCTAGTCGTTATATTGTCTTTGATATCATCATTTCAGGTATCATTATAAGATATAAATTATCAGTACTGGGAAACATAGCTTTCCTCGCTTGGAGGGAATAAGTAGAGATGTTTGTGAAGATTCCCGATCGCTTCTTCCTTCGAGCGTTTGTAGTGATGTGTAATATGCGAATTTTACAGGATCAATAATTACTGATCCTATTTCACATGCTATCAGATCATTATCGATCTCGTTAAAACTGGCTAAAACCCTTTCCTGCGGTCAAAATTCAAAAATTTCTCCAGTTCCGTACTCCTCATACCCGAAAATTCTCGAGTAGAAAAAATCAGCCGATTTGGAGAACTTTTTGAAAAATCGATTTTTTCACATTGGTCCCCTAGGGCAGAGTTCGGAATGGGACTGATTTAGCA
The DNA here is from genome assembly GCA_034699885.1 of Acrobeloides thornei. Lineage (NCBI taxonomy): Eukaryota > Metazoa > Nematoda > Chromadorea > Rhabditida > Cephalobidae > Acrobeloides > Acrobeloides thornei. The sequence continues at coordinate 12,438 of JAQGCP010000381.1, forward strand.
GAAATATTCTGATTTTGGACAGTATATCTAGTGTATTTCTAACGTTTTTGGACCAAAATCTGATTTTTGGATCGAGAATCCGATTTTTTACTTTTTTCTGATTTTCTTTTTTCATTCCGAACCCTGCCCTAGGGGCAGAGAGTCCGATTGCACCCATGAAAGTGCAAAATGCACTCTCAACGACCTTTTTGCACTCGCAGCACCCTCTTCGCAATCAACGATGCGGGTGCAAATTGCACCCGTAGCGATCCTTTTGCGCTATCAATTGCACCGGCAGATAAAAAAGTTTGGACCCGCACCAAAAAGTAATATGAATACTCTGCCTAGGAGTAAAAAGTGAAAAAATTTATCTCCGATTTTGATGATTTTGGTGTCAATTGTCTTCTCTCATCATTCCTTACAACTTTTATTTTAGCGTTGGGGGTTTAAATCTAACATTTTAAAAAATCTAAAAAACTCGCAGACAAATAAACATTACATGTTTAATGTAGAGGATATGTAATTTTGATGATATAACTATGAAAAAATTTAGATTTATCATCAAACAATAGTAAATAGTCTTACACTCCATTATGGGTTTTCAATTACAGCTCTATCTTTTATATCTGCATCCTTTCCGGCTGGTAAATTCCTGGGCACATTTTTAATAGTGCCATTATATGAGAAATATTCAATGAAATTTTGTCTTAATATAAATGCTATTTTAATAATACTTGGAGCAATGTTTTCTCTTATTCCAGCGTAAGTTTGATAATATAGGCAACAATGAAAGAGTAGAACCTTGGGATCATAAATCGGCAAGGGGGTGTCTCCCTCCGCCCCCCCCCTGACCCACGCAAGCATGGACCCAAAATTGTGGGAGGACTACCCCGCCGAACATGAGGTGGTTTCATTAGGAAGTCCGGGCCTTGGTAATCTCCTATGGTGATAAAGACCTTGTCTACCGAATAACTTTCTTATGTTAGAAACAGTCTCTAGTAATAAAGTAGCTTCCTACTTGTGCTTGTGACTAAAATAAAATTTATAAAGTTTAAAAATATCATTACATTAAGGTGCATCTTTCTATGTTTTGGTCGCTTCCTTATTGGCATAGGAGTAGGAATAGGTTTTGTTGCATCTAATATTGCTATCTGTGATTCAACATCATATTCTAATCGTCCGGAAGCATTTTTTATCTCTGCTTTTCTATTTTCTCTTTCAATACTTTTTGGGAATGTTATGGCTCTTGTTCGAGGACTCAGCTATTTTACATTTATTTTATTTGTAAATATACCGGTTATCATATCAGGTAATAAGTGTTAGGAGTCATCCAGATATTACGTAATCAACTTTTTTGTGGTTTACCCCCTCCCCCACGTAATCATCAGAAATGCACTAACGTAATCAATTTTATGAGAAGGGCCGACCCTCTCCCAACATGATTACGTAATATCTGGATGACCCCTTAGGGTCCCCACAAGCTATCGCACTACCACAAGCAACGGTACAAGCTATCGTACGGAGTCATCGTACGCGTGTAAAATACACTCGTACGACGGACGAAATGGCCACAAGCTATCGTACGAATTTCGTACGACAGCTTGTGGCGATTTCGTCGTACCCTTACGTTAATTTTACGATCGTACGATGACTTCGTACGATAACTTGTGCTGTGCTTGTGGCGACCCTAAATTCTGCCTAACGTTGTGCCGTAGTGCAACATAACTGCTAACGCCGCTGCTAACGTCGTGCCGAGCGCGGCACTACTGATAACGCGCAGTCTTACGCGGCGCTGATTTAATTAATCCTACATCTCTATTTTCGTGTAATTCTTCTACTTTCAAATACGTTTTTTTTGTTACGGTCATAAAAAAATCTATAATCTTTTGCTGAAAGAAAACTTCCTCCAACAATTCCATTTTTTGAGTGTTTGCCTCCGATTTTTCAATAGCGCCATAAAATATTGAATGCTTTACAAAAGCGGAGAAACTCTCCAACAGAGAACTCTCCAACAATCATAAAAAACTTTTTCTATTTCCATGTTTGCATAGAAGATGCTTCGGATGTGAGTCTTTAAAAACATCTTTTTAGACCTGTTTAATGGTTTGTAAAAATAGGCATAGTCTTTTTTTCCTAATCCATAGTGTTTCCGCTCAAGTTTCCCTCGAAGCGAGAGTTCAACCTCGTGAGTCGAACCGGTCCGATTAATTTGTATACTTTCTTCTTTCTCTTGTATAACTCACATGTTGTGTTGAAACAATACCCCCCTTCGTGTAGCAAATGATTAACCCAGCTTTTCTTTTTTCCGTTTTTGAGCTATTTATATGACAACCATATGGTTGTAGCATCAAAGTTCGTAGGGTATTTAAAGATTGGAAAACTTTGCCCTTTTTGTTGATAATAGGAAAGTGCAAGATGGAGAATTTTTTTGTTTTTACAGTAAATTCTGAATTGTTATAATTGCGTGTGAAGTTAGTGATTTTTGAAATTTTGTGTATTACTCGGATCCGAGCGCGCCTTCGGCGCTCGCGGTTTCTCGGTAATAGGAACGAATGCACCGCACAAAAATTGAATCCGCGGGTGGGGAGAGGGGACTTTTGCGCCCTATAATTACGCAGCGACATTTGCGCCCCTACATATGTATGCTAATAATTGCGCCCCGATATAAAATTTCTTGGGGTCCTTTGCTTTTTCCCTGATTCGAGACATCCACCTGTAAATCCGGAATCAAAACTCTACCCGAAACCGGGTCGGGAGGACTTTTTCATGCTTCGGAAATGCGTGGAATCGATTTTTCGCTTATTTTTAACCATAAAAAAATCATTTTCACAAAAGTTGCTGAAAATTTTTTTCACGAAGTGACCACAAACCCGACCCCCTTTAACAATAGTAGGGCGATTCTGGATTGTGGTATACTATTGGGTTGATGCATAATTAAGTTCGTTATTTAAAAATTACTTTAAACTTGTCAAACTTTGCATTTTTATTCAAAATTTTTTATAATTTTATCCCTTATTTTTAGTACTGTCATAGTTCGCGTCGATAATCATGTTCATGTACGTCATATTATGCTCTACCACTTCGAGAAAGGATGGAAAGCAACAGAGTCCGCGCGCGATATAAATGAGCTGTTTGGTGAAGGAACAATCGGTGAAAGAATGGTCCAAAAATGGTTTAAGCGTTTCAAGGATGGTGATACATCACTTAAAGATGAAGAAGGAAGAGGACGCCGCTCAGATTTCGATGACCAAGCCCTCTTGGACGCCGTGGAAGAAGATGAAAGCCTCACAACCCGAATTTTGGCTGAAATGTTTGATGTCGACCAATCCACTATTGTTAGGCGTCTCAGGAAGCTCAGAAAGGTGTGGAAACTGGCTGGGTGGGTGCCCCACGAGCTCTCAGAAGACAACAAAGCTGTAAGAGTCGCAGTTTTTACCGAGTTGAGCTTCCGAAACGAATCGATCGAAGAAAAGGGATGGGATCTGCTCCCACTCACCCACCGAGGCCCCTACGGACTATCACATCAATCGCTCTCTGAAAAACTGGATGTCGAACAAAGTCTACGATGATTTGGATGAGCTTTTCGATGATGTTAAGGCATGGATTGCCTCTAAGAACCGTGGCTTCTTCGAACGTGGAATTGTTACCAGAAAAGTGGGAAGCTGTTATTGAAGTAGATGGAGAATACGCTCCAGAATAATCATTTAAACCGGTTTTTGTTGTATTATTGTTGTTTTGTTGAATAAAAGTTGATTATAAAAAAACGAACTTAATTATGCATCAACCCAATAATCAACAAATTGTAAACTCTCTTAACTCTCTTCATATATGGGCCAAGAGTTGGCAACTTTCAATATCTATCCCTAAGACTTTTTATCTGAAGGTTTTTCAAAATAGCCTAAGAACATGGTACCAACCTAGAAAATGATTTTTCTAAATATGGCCTATAAAGTAAGTGCTAGACGTGGGAATGTCGAATCGATCAAGCTTTTGGTATAAAACATCCTCGCCGAGATAGTGCGTTATGAAGTTGGACAACTTGACCATATGCCCAAAATTGTATCCCCCAACTTAAAATCCCTATATCTCGGCCAGTTTAAAAGCTTTTCAAATATGATCTTTATTTATTAGTTATGGTTTCCTACTAAAAAGTTGTACTACATCACATTTTGGTCAGAGCTTCCTCCGTGGAGATATGGCTATTTTATGAAACTTGGGTAGTTTTGAAAAGGATCAAATTTTACACAAAAATGGCCCCAAAAAATCAAAGATGGCGCATCCATCAGGTTTCAAAGCGAATTTCACAAGAAGAATATCAGTATTAATGAATAAAAATAATTTAAAAAAATTCAGATTGATGCTTTTGAGATATGGCCATATGAAGTTGATCATCTGAGTGTACCAAGGTAGAGTTAAGAGACGATATCCCGAAAGTTCGAACTTTTTGGAGATCCCGCGGACCTAGAAAAACTGAGCTCGGAATATGAAATTTGGGACCAAAATAAACACAAAAGTGCGTTTGAAATGATGTTCAACCTTAAAAAGTCCCATTTTGGCCCGGGGAGTCCGAATTTCACATTTCCGAGACCTGAAAATTTTTCCCTGAAGTGATCACTTATCCCAATGGCCTGTAGAAGTAACGCCGAGGCACGTCCCAACGATTGGATTTGTGAATGTGGAAACAACAACTTTTCTTTCCGACGTGAATGCAATTCCTATAAGCAACCGAGACCCGGAGGCGCCGGAACTGGAGACAGACATCGCCCATATTGAAGGAATTATCACAGTTTTTGATTTGCGTTTATTGTTGAAATTTTAATATGTTATTGTGTTTTTATTTTGCCAAAGAATTGTAATATTCTGTGTGTAATTACAATACTTTTGTATCCAATACAACCGCATACTATCTAACAAATTTGGAGCTACTACACAATAGGGGGTGGATCACCCACGTGAAAATTTTGTTCAAGTTTTTTTTGGAAATGACCCCTCTAGGGCTAAAAACATGCGGGGAATCCGAATTTGACAGTTTCGAAGCGAAAAAACACTTCCCTTATTCAGGGAAGGCGTATTGTGTATTGAAGTGAAAAGTCGCAAAAATGCAATTTTTGCCTAAAAACGACCCCTTTTGGGGTAAAAATGTGCGGGGAATCTGAATTTGA
>JAQGCP010000382.1:0-17572 GCA_034699885.1 Acrobeloides thornei
GTTGGCGATTTTTGAAATTTATTTATTACAGCGAAAACTTGCGTCTGGGTCGTGATGAAGGTTGGGTTCCGATTATGCAAAGTTCTGCAAAATCGCCAAGTTCAAATGCAATTATCTCAAAAAAATTTTGTCAAGTTAATGTCAAGTCAAGATTTTGAAAAACATTTTTGTCAAGTCAAGTGTCAAGTCAATTTGTTGAAAAAAATTTTTTGTCAAGTCAAGTGTCAAGTCAAGTTTTTTAAGAAAATTTTTGTCAAGTCAAGTGTCAAGTCAAGTTATAAAAAAATGCTGTCATGCAGGCTCTACACACATTACACGTTTAATGTAGTAAGATTAGAGGGTGAGGCAAAAAAGATGGAATTTTGTGATTTTTACATGAATTTGAAAACCCGAAAATGACCCCAAGTAATTTTTTTTTGTTGAAGAATCGATTGCGCGTATTCCCGAACTCGGAAAATGCTTTCCTGACCCTGATTCAGGGAAAAATGGGGGTTTTGAAGCGAAAATGGACATTTTTTCTCACTTTTTTCACTGAATGAGGGTCAGGGAAAAGCGTTTTCGGCTTCGGGAATGCGTGTAATCGATTCTACGCATAAAATTACCCCTAGAGGGATCTTTAAAAAAAAATTTTTCGATTTTAGAAAAAATTCGGGTCCCAAATTCATGTAAAAATCACAAAATTTCACTTTTTTGTCTCAAAAAAAAAAAAATAAAAATAAAAAAGGGAAAAGTTTAAAAAATGAATGTTTAGGATATAAAAAGATGATATAAATTCGATTTTAATAAGGCACCAAAATCTGCCTTAACCTATAATTAAAAGAGGCACGAAGAGAACTGAGCCCAAATCTCATTTGGAGGATTTTTATGGCAATCTTGCACAAATCAATTTTAAAATGATTGGACCAGTCAACTCGGAAAAAAACACTATGAAAAAGTTATAATATTCGGAAAGTTCGTGCAAAATGGAGCATTTTTTGTTTCTACAGCATGTTCTGAATCGTTGTAGTTTTCGAGATAATCGTGTTTGAAGTTCGCTATTTTTAAAAATCTGTGTATTACAACGAAAACATGAATGCAGTGAAAATTCGTCCCTGTATCAATAAAACTTGTGTGTATGGACACGAAAATTCACAATTTTTTAGCAGTTTTCGTAAGTCGATGAAAAATGAAATTTTTTAATATACAACTTTTATTGATTCAGGGACGAATTTTCACTACATTCATGTTTTCGTTGTAATACACAGATTTTTCAAAAATGCCAACTTCAAACACGATTATCTCGACAACGATAACGATTCAGAACATGCCGTAAAAACAAAAAATGTTCCATGTTTCATGAACTTTCTGAATGTGTAATTTTTTCATAGTGTTTTTTCGAGCGGACTGATCCTTTAAAATAATCATGTTTTCGTTGTAATACACAGATTTAAATTTTTTAATATTGATTTTAGTACTGAAACAACATCTGAGCTCAATAACGCCATAATTAGGATCAATTATTTGAAAATTAAAAAAAAGATAAATCGTGAACAAAAAGCTGCTTTAAGCTGCTTCGACAACATGAAATTTGAGAAAGTGAAGTACAAAAAAGCAGTTCAAGATTCACTTACTTTCAGGAGAACTTGAAGGTGGTGCATATAGGAAAGACGACGCTTGACTAGGACCATAACCATTACCAATCGAGGTGGTCGAGAAATGATTCTGATGATGATAGAAATATGGGGAGACAGCAGCGGCGGCTGAATGTGCAGGATGGGGATAGTAAGCGGTTGATTGCTGCTGTTGAGGTGTATTTGATTGCGTCGGCGTCACGCCATTAGCATAATCGTTGGTAATAAAGGGCTTCTGTTCGGGGACTTCCATGAAGAGGTTGTCCGAGGTGGATGGTGGCTTCTCGCCGCCAGAAGGCATCATTTCTCGACGAATCTTCTTTCTGCCGGGGCCTATTAACTATTATCTATAATGATATAAATTGAATAAACGTCGTCGTCGAATTAAAAATAAGGAGGCCACAATATGAAATGGAACTCCGTTTACAGTCTGCGTTGTTTCGCGCTCTGTCTCACCCCCAAAAGACAAGAAAGGAAGCACTAGTAGAACGAGGCGGCGCCTGGAGTACGTCGCCCCGCGCTCTTGCTTCTTCTTTCTTCTTTTCTGTGCTTTCCGTCTTCCTGGTGTCATGCGTCTTCGGATCCGCCCCGGAGTCCGTCACTCATTGGCTGATCGCTGGGCTCAACTCGGATCTCTTTTCTGCATGGGGCTCCTCGACTTGGATGGTCTCTTTTCACCGGTAGTCATGAACTTTTTTATGTGGCCCACACAATAAAAGAAAGAAACGGCCATGAAAAAGGGGAAGAAGAAGATGCCGACGCACACACAAATATAGCCAATTTTTATGTACTTGAAATTAAACAATTGGTTTTAATCCTAGGACAAGTGGTTCAAGGGTCTTGTTTCTATTAGTGACGACCGTAATGAAAAAAAAGAAATAAAACTTAAAGGAGCAGTGGGGGAAAAAAGTTACCATGTTCGGAAAGTTCATGAAAAATGAAGCATGTTTTGTTTTTACGGCATGTTCTGAATCGCTGTAGTTTTCGAGATAATTGCGTTTGAAACTGTTACATACTTTTCTTCTTTTATTCTTTAAGTTTGACTCATGGTCGAGTGGCTAAAGTGACAGGTTTGAAGTTTATAGGCTCGGGTTCGAATCCCGCTTCAAATTTCAAGTTGTCCAAATCCATGAAAATTTTTGCATATCTATATTTTGACTTCTAAAACACTTTGTTATCATTTTTTGGTCAGACAATACTTCCTGAGGCTGTATAGTAAGGTAGATTTTTACCTTGTTGTAACTTTGTTCTACATTACAGCTCCAACAAGTATTGTCTGACCAAAAAATGATAATAAAGTGTTTTAGAGGCCAAAATAGGGATATGCAAAAATTTTCATGGAATTTAGACAACTTGAAATTTGAAGCGGGATTCGAACCCGAGACTATAAACCCCAAACCTGTTACTTTAGCCACTCGGCTATGAGTCAAACCTCCAAAACCCCATGATATGGTACTCGTTTTGAAGTGCTCGGCGAGCTGAGTCGATTGATAGCATTTTAAAAAAATTTTTTGATCCTTGCCTTCAATGCTTGTTCACATATGCCTTTGACATTTAACAATTTTTTTGTCTTTTACCCTCCAAGTGCATCTGCTCGAATTCGAAGAAAGCTCAAAGTCCTTATTTTTTTCTTCGTGAGCAATAAAAATTTCCCTTTTCTCCTCAGTGGTTTTGATTGTTGAAGACAGCCGAGAAAATATTGGTTCTAAAAGTGCTAATTATCTGGTGCGGCCGACAAGGATTCATGGTGCGTTGTGGGTTGCTGACGTTACGGAAGAGCCGCTAGCCGCCGAGAGATACCAAATAAAGACTTTCTCAACACAGAAACAGCGGAGGAGGGGGAACCATGTGGACGCCTAGCCGCAGCAATTTGAAGGAGAGCGTACGCGAAATGTGTGCATGTAATTGACAAAATTACCGTATCATTAGCAGGTGATTGCCAATAATTTTCGATAGACCGCCGTCGAAAATCGTTTGTCCTCGCCCTCCTCGTCATCTTCAGTTCTTCGATGTTTCTCAGGCGATTCCAGTCGTGTTTTTCGTTCACAAGTCGATCTGGCAGCTCTTGATTGAGCAAGTCTCGAGTTTTACGGCGTGTTTGATGAGCAGCATTTTATTCTAATCGCAGTGTGTGTGTGTTTATTGACATCCCATTTATGCAATAATTATCCAAAGAGAGGTGCGAATTGGGTAAATCATCCCGCTCGTTCTCATAACTGCCATATTGTCATTACTGACCGGTGGCTATAATTTTATTCGATTCATATTGCATGCCTATTTTTAGGCTTGATGTTCATTTGGACTTTTTATTCAAGCCATATAGGTAAGGCTGAGTTCAAGCATGTCAAAAAAGTCTAACTTTGCCTGATTTTCAATCAAATCGTGTTTATTGAAACGATTGCATAAAATCAGGCAACAAATTTTATGTTTCTCGACCAATAAAATCTTATGCTTCATGATCAATCTTTTCAATAAACACGATTGATTGAAAATCAGGCAAAGTTAGACTTTTTTGACAACCTTGTGACAAGGAAAATGACCAGTTTGAGCCATATTAAAGGTATGTACCTCGTAGGGGAGCACCTGGAGAACACGAATCTGAAAGATTTGTTTGATTTTGACCACGGGAGGTGTCTCGGCATACCCTTAAATGGCTCAAACTGGTCATTTTTTCTGAATCAGGATCAGAGAAATTTTTCATGCCCTGATAATGCGCGCAATCGATTCCCCACCAAGAAAAACCCTAGTACGGTTGAAAATTTCGTCAAAAATAGCCGAAGTTGGCGATTTTTGAAATTTTGTTTATTACAACGAAAACTTGCACCTGGGTATTTCTGCAGCAAAATTTAACTTGCATAATTAAGAGTTGTTTATTTGAAGCGATTAATCAGATCAGTTTGAATAATCGCTTCAATAAACAACTCTTAATTAAGTTAAATTTTACTGCAGAAATACTCAGGTGCAAGTTTTCGTTGTAATACACAAAATTTCAAAAATCGCCAACTTTGCACATAATTATCTCAAAAACGATGAAGGTTCAGTCTTGACCGTAAAAGCAAAAAATTCTCCATTTTTCATGAATTTTCAGAATATCAACAAAAAATGGCAACTTTTTTCCGATCGGACTGGCCTTGTTCGATTTCCTCTTACTCCAGTTATAACGTTTTTTCATGGCTAGCTTTACGAAAAATGTCGGCTACTTGGCGAAGTGGATAAGGAAGCCGCCCGTTCGATCTGGCAAGTTAAGCAACGTTGAAAAAAACTTTGTTGCTTCATTGTTTGTATGAAATGTTTGTTGTAGATCAAAATTTTTTGATCAACCTGCGGACCCAACTTGCCAGATCGGATGGTCGGCTTCCTTATCAACTTCGCCAAGTAGCCGACATTTTTCGTAAAGAAAAACGTTATACCGAGTCCTACGTTTCATTTTTCTAGCCTATTAAGCTGAATCCGTTTTTTCATATCAGATTTCTTTTTATACCCAAATTTATATTTTTATTAACCAACATAGCAGGTGCCCTTATGACGCAACTAGAACTAGTTGAGTCGATTTTCGAATGCAAAAATTCGAATAGTTCCATTGTACGGTAGCATTCATAACAAAATCTATTTCCAAAGTTTATTTGTATTTAACAAAAGGTGGTGACGTTTTCAATTGTATAGATTTTCTCATCTGATTTTTTTGGCCATAAACAATTCCTTTTTTTGGTCGTCCGCTAACAGAGCACGGTAGGCATTGGAGGAGGGGGATAAATCTATTCACGCGTAGATAATTGTTTCCGGATCTCGGCGTTTGTTGAGTACCCGTCGAGATGGAAAAGTCGCTCCGACGACGAACTGAAAAGAGGAAAAAATTGAAAAATTCTTTCGTTGAGGTAAAATGGGACAGGTGAATGAATAGGAGTCGGTGTTCGAAAGACGGTTGAAAAATGAACTCTAACTGTCATCGGGTGATTTGTTCCGAGTTTTTTTTGTATGATTTATGGATTTTTAACTGCCGACGGTTTTCGTAACGTTTCTGGAAACAAGAGGAAAAAAATCTTCGCCGGTGGGAAACAAGAAACCGAGGCTGCACCACGACGACTTCGTAACTCCTCGACGTCTCTCTATTATTCCCACCATAAAAGGGCCTACAAAACTGGATCAAATCACGGGAGAATCAACTCAAGCAGAAGCGATTCACTCCGCCGCGAGGGAACAACTCCAAAGAATCGGGCCGAATCGGCTTCTTTTTCTTCATCTTCTTCCCGCCATTCTATAGAACGAGTTATTGGGCTAGCACTTCTAGGCAAAAACAGCATTTCAAATTCCGATACAGTTTTATGGCTTCTCAGAACCAAACTTTGGTTTTACATAATAGAAGAAGGAAACTTTTCATATGTTATTGAAGCGAAAATTGAAAAATTTTGAAATTTCTCCCTCAAAATCATATTTCTGGGGGTAATTTCATTCGGGGAATCGATTGCAGGAATTCCTGGAGCTTGAAAACGCTTCTCTGACCCTGATTCAAGGAAATAAGAGTGTGTATTGAAGCGAAAATCCAACATGTACTAATTTCCCTGAATCAGGGAAGCGCTTTCAAGCTTCGAGAATGCGCGCAATCAATTCCTCGCAGAAAATTATCCCTATGGGACTCCCCCTTTAAATTAAAAAAATCGCTAAAAATCGAAAAATTTGTCAAAAATCGAAATATTCGTCAAAAATTGAAAAATTTGTCAAAAATCGAAAAATTAAAGTAAAAATTTTTGTTATAGATTTTCTTTAAAGGAAATATAGATTTTCTTTGTCTAATCATATGCCTCCTAGTGATGACCATCAGCCCAAGGATCTCCATCAAAATTGCTCTAGGCATAATGCACGTCGAAGTTAGGTGCATGCCTTCTAGCGATGCCGCTTTCGACATGCCACACGCTCATCACAATCCCAATTGACCTCGAGCAGTTTTTTTCTTCCAAAATTGGAGCATAAAAATATTTTTGTTTAAAGGGAAAAATCTCATTTTTGGGAATTTTGGAGCTCGGATTAACACGACGAGACGTGGAAATCCAGGGATTTTGAAATTGGGCAAAAGTTTTCAAAAAAACGGGCACCAGTTGGAGGTCTGGGTAGCACAGTGGTAGTGCACTTGAACGATGGCCAGGAACCTGGTTCGGGTTCGAGTTCCGGTTGGGTCCGAAAACTTTTGTCCAATTTCAAATTCCCTGAAAAAAAGAATCGATCGGATTTCACGTTCCTTGTCTTTTCTTGTCAGCAGCACAATCCAGGAAGAAGAAACCGTCGTCGACACGGCTGTGTATGTGCTATTGCGGAGAGTCTTAGTCTCGGTAAGGCGTTTTCCTTCGTCTTCTTTTTCTTCCTTCTTGCTTTGTTCTCGCTCGTGTACTGTAGAAGAAAGGACTCCCGCGGAACTCGGTCGAAGAAACATGTGTTAAGTCGCAGCGGGAGATCTCGGCAAGTCGTTCGCACATGCACTCGACATTATAATAGACTCTTACCTTTTTATTCCAAAAACTCCAACACTAATATCTAATCCAAGACTTTCTCTGTCAAATGAATCTTTTTGGGTTTTTGACTAATTCAAGACAAATAAGATTTTGTTAAAGTAATCAATGTTAGTAAAATGATTCATGTTTGAAACATAAACAAGAAATTTTGGAGCTACTACACAATGGGGGGGGGGGCACCCACGTGAAAATTTTTCTGAAAATGACCTCTCTAAGGGTAAAAACATGCGGGGAATCCAAGTATGACATTTTCGAAAAAATTTTTCAGTAAACGGACTAAAAAACACTTCCCTGATTCAGGGAAGGCCTGTGTATTGAAGCGAAAAGTCGAAAAATCACATTCAAAATCGCATTTTTGCGATTTTTCGTTTCGTAAATGTCAAATTCGGATTTCCAGCAGGTTTTTTACCCATAGAGGTGTCATTTTCTGAAAAAAAATTTTTTTAATTTTTTCACGTGGGTGGCTCCCCCCTATTGTGTAGTAGTAGCTTCGAAAATTTTCAAGCACCACTTAACATTCAAGCAATCATCACTTGTATGATTACAGTCCGTTTACTGAATGATTTCAACAAGTTCGCCCATTAGATTTCGGTGAAGTTGGGTATCGAACCCGCTACCTTTCGAGCAACAAACACCCAACTTACTGCGCCACTGAGGCCACCGAATGGTTTTTTGTATTGTTGAATTGTTGATCACTTTTATCTGTTACACAGATCTCTCTCTTTTATGTAGCCTGTGTTATTTAAAATTTACCGCAATTTCAAAAAGGGAAAGTTGCCGAGTAGAGCTGTGCGCATGCATCAATAATGATTGATTTGAATGGTCACAAATCTTAGGCGCAAGGAATCGCTAGACGGAAGGAACTAACGTCCGGTGGTGAAAATCGAGGCTTTTCTCCAAGCTGTCTATAGAGTTGCTCAACTCAGAACTCCATTCATCACCGACTTCCGACCGTATACGAATGTGTCCGGAGGCGGCTTGAGAAAGAAAAAGCATGTGCAGGGGGACTCGACTCGCTTCCTGTGTAATAATTTTCGCGCCGACACTTTTTCGAGATTGATCCTCGTCCCAGCTTGCCATAGCATAAGCATTTTCCTAGAATGTAGAAAAGTTGTGAGAAGAGACTAGTAATTATCTTCGAGGCTTCGACTTCAAACTCGAGTTGGTCTCGAGGCACACTCTATGTTATCATCAATTCTACCACTTCGCCACCTTTGACGCATTTATATACCGTATTCATAAAAAAAAAGAAAAGTAAACAAAAAAATTGTCTTCGTAAGGCTTTGCTTGTAAATCGTCACCACTTGAATTTTCCTTAATCCCTAATGTAAACAAATATGCGCACAGTAGAATATACCGTAGAAAAACCGAACCAACAAGAGACGGCGGACGAGCGTTGCGCGAAGCGTCCTTGAGCACGAACAAAGAACTGCGTGCCCTTGCCCAGCGTACAGGTCGAGTCTCCAGCGCCGGAGACAATGGCCGTCGGCCGTGTTGTACGGGGGGACTCTTTGAATTTTGGCGCCCATTGTTTCCCCCCAGAGCTCGCGCGACTGCCGACATCCCAGCATATAATTCCGACCAACTGCAAAATAAACTTCGAAATGTACACACTCAATCATTTTTCACTCATCGTTCGTGTATGACCTTTTTTTATGACATGCCACGGCATGAAAATCAAGGTGGTAGTGGATCGAAAATGGAGGAATGAAACGATGCCGAAATGTTGCATTTGAATTTTGAAATCGTGGATATATAACGTATGAATCTGTTATAGTTCGGAAACGACTCACAAGCAATATAAAAAATTTCATTTAACAACCTCATCGGATTTCGGAGCTATTGTGGATCAAAAATTTAGAAATTTTTTTCGATTTTTGAAGATCGTGTTCAAAAAAATTGCCCCAGAAAACTCTTCTACAACTGAATCAACGATTTTAGCTGCCGCCATGAAAACGAGCAGGAAAACGCAAAAACATTGCTATGATGGCTAACCCGAACACATTATTAGAGACAACTGATATTAGAGACCTGTAGCCAAAAGCGGAATCTCGCCCACCGCGCGAACACACTCAATTAAAGGACGCAATTGAGCATATTGGAATTGGAATCAAAATCTCTTGGCCAGGCCGTCTATGATTATAGGCTTAACTGAATCCGTGAATCCACAGTCAATTCACACAAACCGCTTCAAAGGGCACCGCACTGTATGTCTGGAAGAAAATGGTGAAATGGTAAGCGCGACAGGTCTCTTTCCTTTTTTTACCTAAGTTTTTTAGGAGCTATGTGTATTTCCCACCTGCTCTTTATAAGAAACACTGAAGAAAAAGAAAATAAATTCGAAGTTTCCGTTTAGGGCTTAGGTCAATTGCGCAACTCGCACTATACTTCAAAGGCCCTAAACTTCCGAAGAGTCAAAAGAGCTGATTGTAAACCCATAAAATGGACGAAACCATCCAAATAAGACATTACAAGCACGTGCCGAACAATAAAAATTTTTTGTTATACTTTTTAAACAACAGCCTATTTCATTGAAAGATTTTATAAAGTTCGCCCACGGATTTCATTTGTCGGTGATTTACAGACCTGGCAAGTTTCCGATCTGGCAATTTAAACAACGTTGGGCCCGCAGGTTTGATTTCCGGAATCTTTATTTGGAGCTAGTTCACTTATTGGGCCGCACTTATCAACGTCCGAACATTCAAAAAAATTTTCGTCCAAAAAAATCGTATTAGGGTTTTTAGTTGAAAAATACATTGGTATCGTTATTTTTGCATGAAAACCATGAAAAAACTTGATAGCCCATCATTTCGCGTTACCCAAGGTGCTCCAAGGAGGAATTTCTCCGGAGGCATGGGCTTTGACACCCCTTGTGGCACTAAAGAGGACCGTTGGGATAAAAAATCATGAAAGCCTTTATGGATTGCACGAAAAGAAAGTCGCAACTTGTTGGCAGTTGTCCTAGTCCCGGGGAAGGAGGTAGAAAAACCAAACCTAAATAAAAACCTAGTAAGCAATCAGAGGCACTCGGAAAATCTAGGAAGAGCTCGGAAGCACTCAGAAGAACTCAGAGATACTCGAAAGCGTTCGGAAGAGCTCGTAAGCGCTCGAAAGAGCTCTGAAGCACTCGGAAGAACTCAGAGATACTCGGAGGCGCTCGGAAGAATTCGTTAGCACTCGGAAGCAATCGGATCAAGGCGGAGATCTCGTTCGGGGCACTCGGAGACTTATCAATCGGATCGGAAAATCTCCTTTCCCCTCCGAGCGCGATATCACCCCGTCCCCCAGTTTATACACACTAATTGTTTATCTGCTTATAAAATTTTACGGTTGTCTTTTTATTTTCCAAAATAAAAATGCTATTTTTCGGTTTCAACAATAACTAACGCTTACATGATAAAATGGGATCGAACAGAACAAAATTGTCCTCGATCTATTGACAATTTCATATGTAGGGGTATAAGATTTGACAACAATTTTTTGCAAGTTATCTAAAACTATTCCTACTCATTTCAAATGCATCTACAAATTAGAACGAAATTCAATTGAATGGTAAAACTCAAGTTTGAAAGCGAATGAAAAGTACCGAAACATACAAAGAATTTATAAAATTATTCATTTTTAAAGGAGGGGTGAAATTCATAGCAGGATCTCCGGACGTAAATTTTTGACAAAAATCAATTTTTTAACTCCCTAAATGAATTTTTCGGAAAAAGTTATGTTCTACAAAGTTGTTCAGAATTTTACGGGGAACAACTTTGTAGAACATCACTTTTTCCGAAAAATTCATTTAGGGTGTTAAAAAGTTTTTTTTTTTTGTCAAAAATTTACGCCCGGAAATCCTGCTATCATCCCTCCTTTAAGCAAAAAAACAATATAGAGTGAGCCAAAAAAACCGTACTTTTGCGTTTTTTGGTGAAAAATTTTCAAATTTTTTTTCAAAAATCACCTATAAGGGGTATTTTCATGCGATTTTTGAAAATTGTTTGCCAAAAAACGTAAAGTACAGTTTTTTAGCTCATTCTGTAGTCTCAGCTCAGTCGGCACATACAAATTGGCGTTTTTTCAGCTCGATTAGAAAGTTTAGCACTACATACTAAGGATTAGCGACCCCACGATTTTTTCAAAATATTTTTTTATCTTTTTTCTTTGGAAATGATCTTTCTAGGGGTAACTTTATGTAGGAAATTGATTGCTTGACAAAACATGAAAATGAGTTTTGTTTGTCCTAGAGCCTTATTTTGTGACATTTTTCGATTTCCAATTGAACAATTTAGTGATGGCTAAAATCAAGAACAAACTGAAGAATAAGCAGAATGTAGCGAAAAAATTGCACAAGAAGTTGAAAAAGGAGAAAAAGCCATTTGAAAATGCACCTATTGCCAAAATTTCGAGTGCTGAAGACGTGAATTTGGTCACAAAGAAGAAAAAGAAGCGAAACAAGAAAAAAGTTCAAGAAAATGGTGTTTTATCACCTGTCCAATGGCTAGATGAGCCTGGAAGAGGTTCAACTGAAGGAGGAAAAACGGCTCCAATTCCTGTAAAAAAATCCAAGAAGAAGAAGAAGAAAAAGGCTAATCAAAAAAAGCAGAGTGAAGGGTTAGAAAAGCAACAAAATGGCTTAGGTATGAAAGATAGAAAAAACGACAAATAACACATTTTTGTAATAATATAACATTGTAAAAATGTGTTATTTGTCGTTTTTTCTATTAACACATTTTTTCAAAATCAATTTTTTAACATTTGGCTTGGATAAATTTGTACAATTCATTTTACTTCAACTCATTTTTAAGCTTTTGTTGAAATTTACCCACAATTTTTAGGCTTACAAGAACCTGAACTCAAACCAGTAAAGTCTAAACAGAAAAAGAAGAAAGCTAAACAAGTAGAATCCGAAAAAAACACAGAAAAACCAAAGAAGACCACTAGCTCATCTCATAATCAAGAGTTGAAGGCGTTGATCGAGCAAGATCCCGAGCTGAGCAAATTTCTACAGCAGGAAGATGCTGATTTGTTGGACTTCGATGTATCAGATGTCGAGAGCTCGGATGATGACTCGGCTGTTGTTGCCGGTAGAAAATGAAGAGGATAAAAAATTGGCTGAATACATCTTTAAAAATTTTTATGGCCGATTTTTTGTTCTTTTTCAATGTCTAGACGATTAAATTTTGCATAAGCAACTCATTTTTAGACGAAGAGCCAGAAGAAGTGGACGAAATCGAGTCGAAACTTTCCGACCAAGCCTCGTTTAAAATCAAAACGAATGTATTGGGTGAAAAAGTTGTGGATAGAGAATTGTTAAAATCCTTACAAGAAGTTTTCATAGAATCGAACCCAAGCAGGAAATCACTGGCTAAAGCCCTAAAAATTGCCGTGAAAGCATTTCGGTCTTGTGTGGCCAGGATTGGTGGAAACGTCGAAGAAACTACGGATATTGCTGTTAAGGACGAGAAAAGTGTGTCTTGGTTGTTGATTTTCAAAATCCTACTACATAAAATTAACTTTAAAAAATCGATTTTTGAACCTCAATTTGGCTCGAAAATCGATATTCGAGCTCTAAATTGGCTCAAAAATCGATTTAACTTTCAGTTTTTTGAGGATTACAGATTATAACGGCAATTTTTAAGCTGAAAACCATCAGAAAACGATTTTTTAAATGATGATTGTGGTGAAAAAATTGAAAATTTTTCTGTGGGCCACCTAAGCCATACGAATACTTAAACTTGTTCATTCTATTTTTTCAGTATTTGATGCGGTAATCCGACTATGCTTCGCTCATTTGGGACGTGCATTGCTGACCGTACTTACTCCGTTGAAGGAAGAGGAGAAATCCTCCCAACAAAAAGAGGCGTCGAAGAAAAAGAAGCCATCCACTAAACCCCCATACAAGTATTGGGCAGTGCATCGGCTTTTGGTGAAAGACTACTTGCATTCTATTTTAGCGGTAGGCGTGAAATAATTTGTGCTTTGTCATAAATTATTTCACGCCTACCATGAATAGAAATTTTTTAGTTCCTTAATGAAATTCAAACGGACGATGTGGTGATTTCGACTGTGCGTGCTATTGTTGACCTGATTCCTCTATACATACATTTTTCGAAAATGAGTAAAAATATGGTTAAGGTGCGTGTGTTGTTAAAAATTGATTTTTTTTAAAATCAGAGTTCCCAGATTTTTTCTTTTAAAAGCAATCCGTACTTAAAGATAATTCTGTTAAAAACCAAAAATAAATTTTTTCCATAATTTTTATGCTAGTTTTTAGGCCTTAGTGCGAGTCTGGAGTCGAAACTCTGAAAATTGCAAGTGTATTGCTTTTGTGGCATTGTGCAAACTAGCAAGGCTGGATAGAAAAATGTACCCGGTTGTCTATAAAGTATGTATACATTTGTTCCAAAAAACCCGTCATTTGGATATTTTTGATGAAACTTTTCAAAAAAATTTTTCACTCATTTGGGTATTTTTATGCGAGAAATCGAATGTGCGCATCGAAAACCCTTGAAAACGTCTCCCAAATCATGAAATACCCGATTTCGTATTTTCAAGTAGAAAAAAACTACCTAAAAAACTGAAAAATGGCCAAATGACGGTGTTTTTTAGAACATCCTGTCTTGTACTTTTAAATTTATTACGCCTATTTTTTTAGCAATGCTATGTGGCCTATATATCGAACTCGAAGCTGGTCTCGGAAGAAACTCTACCGTTGATTTCTTTCATGTGGAGATCTTTCGCCGAGCTGACCTTACTAGACCCGGCGTTGGCCTATCAATATGCTTTTGTGTATATCCGACAGTTTTCTCTACATTTGAGGAATGCTATGATTGCTAAACGAAAGGACTTGATCAAAACCGTTTATAACTGGCAATTTATTTCTGGTCTAAAGCTGTGGACGGAGACCCTAGTTGTTGCTTCGGAGCGGAATCATTTCCAAGGTGCCGCAGCTTGGCTGAAAGAGCTAATTTATCCGCTTATTCAGATTATTGTTGGTGTTATGAAGTTAGTTGTTATCTTATATTTTAACAACCAAACAATTGATCTTGAACTCAATTTTGAGTTCAAAAAGTGATTTTGAATCTAATTTTCAAATTTAAAAAATGTATTTCATGGAATGTTTAACTCTGAAACAACCAAAAATTGAATTTTTGAGCTCAAAAATGTAAAAATATTTCTCATAAATGAGTTAAAATTGATTTTTTAGCTCAAAAATAAACTTTCTACCGACTTTCAAGCTCAAAAATCCAACTTTCTTATATTTTTGATCACAAAAATGAGTAAAAAATCAATTTTTTAGAATAAAAATCATTAAAAAATTGATTTTTGAGCTCAAAAATTACTTACAAAGATTATTTTTCCAGAGTATTTCCTATTGTTCGCTACTTGCCATTGCGATTTCATTGTGTGAAAATGTTATTGCAACTCCAAACAAAATGTGATGTTTTCATACCAACTCTGGGATTTTCAACAGAAGTATGGTTAGGGGGAGGGAAAGGAATACTCCACAAGTTACAAATAGTGACAACAATCCTTGCCACTTGATAGAAATACGCGAATTTTGAGCACGTACAAAATTGTTCATGGTGACAAAAAGTTGTCTCTCCGTTGTCACAATGAACAATTGATTTTTTGCTCAGGCTGCGTTCAAGCATGTCAAAAAATGTAACTTTGCCTGATTCTCAATAAAATCGTGTGTATTGAAACGATTGTTATGAAGCATAAAATTTTATTGATTTTTTTGCTTCTCGACCACTAAAATTTTATGCTTCATGAATAATCGTTTCAATAAACGATTTTATTGAAAATCAGGCAAAGTTACATTTTTTAACATGCTTGAACGCAGCCTCAAAATCGCATATTTCTAGCCGTGATAAATATGGTCACTTTTCTAACTGGTGCATCTCTAGTATGGCCATACGAAAATATTTTACAGACTGAGCCAAAAAAATCGTACGTTTGCGTTTTTTTGGCTAAAAATTAAAAAAAATTTTTCAAAAATCCCATGAAAATACCCCTTATAGGTGTAGATGATTTTTGAAAAATTTTCACCAAAAAACGCAAAAAGTACGGTTTTTTTGCTCACCCTGCAAGAATAAAAAAGGATCAATTTATGGATATTTAAAAGCTATATATGTTGTATAAAAACTTGAAATTTATTTTCGATTTTTCAGCTCCTCAACGACCTTGTTGAAATCGATATGAAAAAGCCAAGTTTTGGAAAAGGCGCTGTGAAAGTCACGGATTTGAAGGAGCTGCTTAAACTCTCCAAGGAAATGCTAGCCGACGCGGGTTATAGACAACTAGTGGCCCAGGAAATTTACCATCTTTGTCAAGAATCGGCTAATTTGATGGAGAAATCGGAATGCTCTTTTAATGAATCTGCGTCAATGGTTGAGACTTTCAAGGTCTGGCTTGTAAATTTTGATGTCGAAGTCTTCGACATCGAAGAGTTAAAATTTGTTACAAAGGAACTTTTATTGCTCGAAATATGGTCAAAAATCGATTTTTTAGTTCAAAATTGACCCAAAAATCGATTTTAGAGCTCAATAATCGATTTTTGAGTTAAAAATTGACCCAAAAATCGATTTTTTAGCTCAAAATTGACCCAAAAATCGATTTTTTAGCTCAATAATCGATTTTTGAGTTAAAAATTGACCCAAAAATCGGTTTTTTGGTTCGAAAATCGATTTTATAGCTTGTTTTGTTAGTCATAAAATCGCATTTTTGGGCAAAAATAGTCATTTTTCGTGGAAAAATTGAAAAAATGAACATTTTTTGCAATTTTGAGCTCAAAATCAATGTTTAAAATTTCAATTTTTTCAGGAACGGAGGCGGTTTCTTCCCTCCTCCTGACTACGCCACTGTTTTGAGCTCAAAAATATGCCCACGAACAAATTGTTGAGTTAAAAATTGAATCGAAAATAATGTTTGTCTCAAAATAATAACAAAAATCAATTTTTCACATGCATATTTTTTAGAAATTCTTCAAAGCCTGCAAAAATCCAGATCACAACCGGTTATTCCAGTCACTCTTCACCAAACTGAAAGACGAGAAAAAACTCCTACAAAAAGTTCGCTCACGACCACCACTCGCTATAAGTGAATCCGAAGAAAAGGAAATCAACGACAACATAGAGGAAGCCCTCGACGACGTTGAAGCACTGGCCAAGAAAAACGGCTCCATGAAAGACCATATTATATCAAAAGCGGAGAAGCTGTGGAAGAAGCTCCCACAAAATTCGTCCGGTGGAAATCAGTGGAAAAATAAACGGAAGTGGCAGAAAAATCTCAGTTACCAGGAGCCTAAGAAAGAAAAAAATTTCAAGAAGTTTAGAAGGGCGGATAGTAGTTTTATAGGATAATTGTTAAATTATGTTATATTATAGTATTGTATGGAAAATGATTTTTGTTGACTATTGTTATTTTGAATGAAAATAAATGTTTATCGAATGTTAAATTTTCAACATCATACTATTTTAAACTAGTATTATCGGGTGGACCCACATCAAAATATTCAAAAATTTGTTGATGTTAATGTCTCCAAACATTTTTTATAGCCTATAGTCTATAAATTTTGACTACATTTAAGTATACTAATCTCTAAACATTCAAAAACAGATTTATTTTTGAAATTGAAAGAAAAAATCTTTTCTAAATGCTTGATAATCTAACAAATTATCACAATCCACTGCAATTAAGAGCCTTATAACACAAGATTTAATCTCTTGAATTTATCAAAAAAATTGTTTGAGAAGAAAATGGATAGAAGAAAGAGATTATTTCGCATATTATTACAAACTAAATCAGAATTTGTATTAGGGTCGGCACAAGCTCGCACATTCTATCGTACTGAACGCAAGCAAAGGTACAACGGCCCCACAAGCTATCGTACGATCGTAAAATTAGGCTGGACACAAGTTGTACTACCGCATGAGGCCGCAAGTTATTGTACTTTTTCATTCAATTAAAAAGTACGACTCGAGACCGCAAGTTGTCGTACCATGGTACGACAGAAAGGTACAACGGTACGACACCAAAGTACGACGACAACTTGCGGCCAGCCTTAGCGTAAAAGTACGATGAAATCGCCACAAGCTGTCGTACGACGGCATCGTACGAAATTCATCGTACTGTCGTACGATGTGTCGTACTTTTACCATACGACATATTTTTGTCGTACGATGCGTCGTACGAAATGTCGCACAACACTTCGTACTACACAAAAATGTATGTCGTACGATAAAAGTATGTCGGCTCATCGTACGAATTTCGGCCATCATACGATAGCTTGTGGCCATTTCGTCCGTCGTACGATTGTATTTTAGGCTGGACACAAGTTGTCGTACCACCGCATGATGCCGCAAGTTATCGTACTTTTTCATTCAAAATACATTAAAAAGTACGACTCGAGACCGCAAGTTGTCGTACTTTTTGTCGTACCACGGTACGACAGAAAGGTACAACGGT
>JAQGCP010000383.1:0-17567 GCA_034699885.1 Acrobeloides thornei
GCTCTCAAAGATGTATCCTTATTTTAAACTATTGATATTTGGCTATATAAGTCGATTTTTGACGAAATTTTCGACCCCCCAAAAATTTTTTAAAAAGTTTGAGTATTGACACGAAAACATGAGTTACGCTCAAAAAGATATTTTTGAAATTTCTAAAAATCGTAATGGTCCCCATAACGATTTTTCACCAAAAATAACCAAAATTTTCTATTTTTCACCAAAAAGGACGCAAAATTTTCCATTATCTCTTACAAAAATTATTTTCTGAACATTTTCGGCTTAAAAACAAGCGTTTATCAAACAAATTTTCAAAAGAGAATCCCCCACTTCGATTGCAAAAGTGAAGGGAATTTTTGCAGACAAGCTTTCTATTAGGATTTGTCATTTTTACCAATTACGACTTCTATTTAATCAAATTACAAGAATCTTCAAAAAGAATCTCGAGTGACCAAGTGGTTACTGTTCGACTTTTGTCTCATGTTCGAATCCACCATGAAAAAATTATTTTGCATCTTTTTCAAACAATTTCGATGACACACTAATCACTTGGCCGCTCGAGACTCTTTGTGATGGTTCTTGTAATTTGATTAAATAGAAGTTGTAATGACAACTCCTAATAGAAAGCTTGTCTGCAAAAAATGTCTTTCTCTTTTGTGATAAATGAGGGTAAGCGCTTCCAAGATTTTGGATCTTGTTTTTTAGTTTTTTTTCTCCAAAAATTAGAAAAATTGCCGTGGTTCTCCCCTATGTTGTTTTTTTTAAAAATTTTTGGTTGAAATTGAAATCTTTATATTTTTAGCAAAAAACAGCGCCGCAAATTTTTTCAAAAACGGTCGTTTTTAAGCTGAAAATGCTCAGAAAATTAAGATTCTGAGCGATTCGCGCGCAAAAGTTTTGATAACGGTTCCACGTCCTTCGCGCGCAGGTCTGAGAATAGTCTTGCGCGCAACTCCCCCTCCCCCCAATTTGGGGGGGGGGGGGTGTACACATGTGCTGCAGGGCAGTATTCAGAGGGAGGGTTTAAAGGGGGTAATTACCTCACCCCTTCCTAAAATCTGATAATTTCATTGAAAAAATGATGTTTTTTTCCGAATTACTCTCTTAAAAAATTTTTTCCCTTTAACTTACCCCCCCCCCTAAAATTTTTTTCTGCATACGGTCTGCCACCCTTTACATTTTTCTTATTATAGTCAAAAATTATGGAGTTGCAAAATTTGTCAAATCAAGTTGATATGACCTTGATTATGATAGCCAATGTTATCCAAATCACAGGTTTCAATTTCACGAAGTCGGAAGTTACCCTAGCCAGAAAATGATCGTTTATAAATGTCTTCGATGTTTACGAGTGAATCGAAAGCAGGGTAAAAATTTTTTTAAATTTGATCAATTTTTTCTAATTTTATTAGAAATTTCACTTAAAGTACCATTAATAAAAGTTCAAGAAAAAGTTTTTTTACCAAACGTTTTTGGACAGTCCTGCATACGTGCAAACGTTCTTATCTAAGGCGCAAAAGTTAACCATCTAGAGCTTTTGGCAACGCCACTTTTTTAAGCTTTTTTCTAAAGATTTTTGTAATACTTCTTTAAAATTCCGGGATATTCTATTATTTTGAGTTATGCTGAACAACTTTCAAAAAAATTTTGAAAAAAGGCAAAATCAAATCGACTCAAGTATGATTTGAACCCGAAACCATTTGGCACTCTAGCGTTGCCAAAAGCTCTAGTACCCGCAGAATTTAAATTTTTTTCACCACTCAAGTCATCACTTTTCATGCTTTTTTATACAAAGTACACTTTTACCGTACATTTGGTGAACTTTAAGAAAGCTGAAGTACGTTACAGCAGTGCTTATTTGAAAAGTCCTGCAAATATGTCAGAACTTTTACCTCTACATGTATATTTTTATTTATTTTACTCTTTTCAGACGAGACTCTGAAAAATTCTGATACCAAATAAATTGAAAAATATTCGATTTTATAGAAAAAATACTTCTAATCTTTCTGAGCAAAAAATTGTAGTCAACACAAAAATATCCGGGACAATAGCCATTCCACCCCATAAACCGCCAATGGTATCGTCTTTTCCTCAAAAATCCGATGAAATTTATTTCCAAACTCGAATTTGCATATTGATAAAACAAGCATATAAAATATGTAAAAATGTGTCCGATAAGCGACGGAAACGCTATGCTATATAGTGTCAACGTTGTAATGGGTACAAGACGTTGACATAGCCAGCCATTACCGCAGACTACATATCGGGCAGGATAAAAGTCGGGTTGGCCAAAAACCTCATAGTGTTGAACAAAAACATGGTTGATAAGTTGATGAAAATGTATAACCGGTAGTCTTTTAGCACATTCGACGAGCTTTTTGTTAGTAAAATGATAATATAAACGAATAGGGTTAGTTCGATGAGATATAAAAAATAAGTTAAATTTTGATAGAATGGTTCGACGAAAAGAAGTTGATCGAATTTGAGATAGATAAATTCATGAGTAAAACCAGTAAAAAAGCAATCTTTGAAATTCAAACTTACTCAGGTGTTTTTTTTAACATGCTTGTACCACTTTTCCAATTACAAATTAATACCCATGTTTTACTTTCACTGAATTGGGAAAATTGGTTTTTTTCCCATTTCATGAAATTTTTATTTCGTTCCCAAAGGTTTCTGAAAAAACGTTATTGCTCAAAAGATTTGAACTCTTCACCATCCTTGTGCAAGGGCGTTCATTTTTTGTATTTTTGTAGGGGGAGGGGGTTCACAAATTGTCAAAAATTGCAAAAATAATGTAAAAATGGGTCAAAAATGACGATTTTTCCAATTTTTAAAATTTTTCCCATTTTTTTATTATTTTGCCCAAAAAAATTTTTCAAAAAATTGGCCATTTTTAGGGAGTCAAAGTCAATTTTTGGCCGATTTTGGAGGAGGTGCAATTTTGGTGGGGTGGGGGCTCAGATCTTGATCCCTTGCCCACGTATACATTTAGTTAATCACAACTTTCTCCGAACCTCAAAATAATACGCTTTATAAAAATTTAATGCTAAATAAACCTCAATTTTCACATGAGCGTGCATTTCTTGGACATTTTTTGTTCCTCTCGTGTGTAGCGCTCGATCCACAATCAATAAATGAAAGTAGAGTAGAGTTGACGCCCAAATTTTATGAGCAAACAATACACAAATTGTGAACAAATAATCACCAAGAATTTTGTTATAAAAAGCGGCTCAAATTCAATAAATTTTATAAGTCGTCTTTGTACTTTTGTACTTTTTTCAAAGTTCATTATTCTCAACTAAAAAGTGGTAAAATGGGGAAACTAGATGGAAAAGTTGCTATTATCACCGGTATGGGAGTTTTTTGATCTTTTGATATTTTTTTAGGGTCTAGTGCCGGGATTGGAAAGACTACAGCGGCTCTTTTTGCTCAAGAAGGTGCTTCGGTGACTATCCACGGTAGGTCTAGCGAAAGCATCAAGAAAACGTTTGAGTTGCTAAAATCCAACGGTGTCCCAGAAAACAAGATTCTCACCGTCCAAGGTCAGATCGAGAATGAGCAAACTTGTCATGACCTTATCAACAAAACTGTTCAAAAGTTTGGAAAACTCGATATTTTGGTAAATTTTTTTGAAACAAACCGAAATTTTTTTTGAAACAAATTTATAGGTCAACAACGCTGGAATCGGTGCAAAAACTGGGGTTGATCCTTTCTCAATGGAGAATTTTAACTATATTTTTGATGTCAACCTCAAGAGGTAAATAAAAATTTTCAAAAATTCAAAAATTTTTAGCGTTGTGCTGATGACCCAATTGGCTATCCCCCACCTTGAAAAGACCAACGGAAATATCGTCAACGTCAGCAGCATTGGTGCGTTAAGAGCGGTATTTTTTGATTTTTTTATTCAAAAAATATTTTTAGAGTGCGATTTTCCCGTTCTACAGCATGGCTAAAGCCGCCTTAGACCACTTTGGCCGTTGCTACTCATTAATTTTAGCGGATAAAGGAATCCGGATCAACACCCTGAAGTAACCCCTATTTCAAAATTTTAAATTTTTTTTAGCCCCGGCGGGATTGACACCGAATTTGCGTTCAACATCGGCTTCAACGAGGACCAATACAATAAGTTTGTGGACGCGTTTTCCGCTTCATGCGTCCCGATGAAACGATATGGTTTTCCGGATGAAATGGCCAAAACTATCTTGTTCATGGCCACCGATGCAACCTATATGACT
The DNA here is from genome assembly GCA_034699885.1 of Acrobeloides thornei. Taxonomy (NCBI): domain Eukaryota; kingdom Metazoa; phylum Nematoda; class Chromadorea; order Rhabditida; family Cephalobidae; genus Acrobeloides; species Acrobeloides thornei. The sequence goes on from JAQGCP010000383.1 coordinate 4,233, forward strand.
GGGGCTAATATTGTTGCCGATGGTGGTGCTGTCAATTTTTCACCCATGCCGAAACTTGATTAAATTTTGAAAAAATGTATTGTTTAACATTAAAATAACATTCAAATGCTAAATTTTCAAATCTACGTTAAAATGAAATGCGTTTTTTAAATTAGAAAATCTGACAAAAACTTTTTAACTATTCATTATTTTCTGGCAAATAAAAGTTGGAGTTTCGCCACCCGGAATATTATTATAACCTTCTAATGTTACATTAGCAAACATCCAACGGTTATCGTTAGTTCCATACCACATATATCCATAACCATTAATATAAGATGTGGGGAGAAATTCCCAATTTCCTGTTTCCCAATTTGAATAAGTTGGAACGGTTCCATCAACCCAATTTCCCCCAAAGCTCACTTTTGCTGACAAGACTAATATTTTTCCATAAGCCAATCATTGCGTTTCCAATATAATTACAATGTGTATTAAAAAAATCACTGCCCATGATTATTTTGTCCGTATAAAAATATTAAAGGATGTATAAATTTTATGGCGGGTCTCCAGCCAAAGATTTTGTAAACAATTGATATGTCAACGGGGCTCGGATCGGAGCGTACTCAAAAAACCTCTACTGTTCGGGTGTTCGAACTGGTACGACATAATTGTAAATTTTCAAAGATTGTTGGATTTTCAAATTTGCCGGTAACAGAATTATGTATCAGCATCCCTTTAATAAATTCCTATCGTTTTCAAGAAATTTCATCTTTTTTAAGTTTCGGCAATGCGCGCAATCGAGTTCTCGCCTTGAAAAACGCCCTATAGGGTTATTTTGGTGAAAATTAAACAGCTTGAAAATTTTTGAAAAAGCCACAAAATTCTTATTTTCTTTGAATCACCCAGTAAATTGAAGAAAAAATCGTTATTTTTAATGCGTTGACCAATTCCCTATTACAAAAAGCAGTTCAAATTTTTATTCCATTTGAAATAGTTCTCATTTGAAAATAACGAAATTCCATCTCAAGACTTATAGACCTGGCAATTGATCGCATTTTCTAAGGAATGGGGTCATCCAGATATTACGTAATCAACATTTTCGTGATTTTGACCCCTCCCTCCCCCTGTAATCAACCGTAATCATTTGGCTACCTCCCTCCCTCCATGATTACGTAATCAAAGGCAAAAATTTTTTAATAAAAGTGATGCGTCAAATCAGGAAAGTCTAAATCGTAATTACGGTGTTCCAATTTCGCGAAATTGGGGTGACCGCCCCCCTTTAATTGATAATTTTTCAGGCATGGGGGCCTAGGGTTTTTCTATGCGAGAAATCGATTGCACGTGTTTTCGAAACGTGAAAATGCTTCCTTGCCCTGATTCATAGAAAATAAATTGTTTTAAAAAATGAAATAAAACAAAAATTCAACAATCGAAAAGTTTATCGAAATCACAATTTACCACTTTTTAGGACAGGGAAGCGTTTCCATGTTTTGAAAACACGCGTACTCGATTCCCGTAGTTGGATAACCTATCAAAATCCAAATTTTTTCATTTTCGCATCAGTACGCTACCCTGAATCAGGGAAGTATTTCCACATTTCGGGAGTGCGCGCAATCGATTCCTCGCATCAAATTATCATTATAGGGATCATTTTTAGGAAAAAAACAATCATTTTGATATATATTGGAATTTAAAAAACACAAAACAAAAAAATGCCAAAAAGAATCTGGTATTTAGTAAAAGTTCGTCAGGCCAAAAACAGCATTGATACGAGTTTATTTATTTCATACGCACTTCGTTAGCTGTTCAAATTACACAGCATCAATTATTTTTTATTACGATCCCGTCAAAATTGTTGCTAAGTTAATCAACTTCAACTTTTTTAGAAGTAAAAATCGGCATTCGAAATGATTACTACGCCTGAAATCATCTGCGACTTATTTTCTTTCTTGGACAAAGATCAGATTGAAAGAATTCAACTCGTGAACCAATTTTGGAACAACGTAATCATTCGGCACAAAAATATTTTGCCTCTTCGACAATTTGTACACTTAAGTTTTTATTACGATCAATATATACGACTTTATGCAACAAAAGAAGATTTATCCGAACGCCTCGGAAGCATTAAACTTAAATTTGATGGGGCAAACTTAAAGGAGGAGTACACTTGTATAAGTAAAATCGAGATTTTCCGAGATTTTATAAAAACGATGCATAAAAATGATTTTTTTATCATGAATTGCGAAAAATGCCCAACAATTTCTAAGCGTTTTTGGAATGATTTGAAAACATTTAAAAAAAATCTAAAATCTAGGAAAATCTCTATTTTACTTATACAAGTGTACTCCCCCTTTAATGTTGTATTTTCAGATTATGCTAACCATAGACATGAAAGTAAAAATGGGCAGCTGAAAAGATTTGCAACCAGCGGGCGATGTTTTAAGAATATTCCACTAACAATTTTGAAAAAATCTAACATGCGATTATGTAGTTTGATAGAGGAAAATGAGTTATTTTCTGAAGAAGCCCAGCCGATTGGTTGTATGGAAGTGCTCGCATCTGAATTGGAGCCTGCAATGTTATTGGGATTTGATGAGCAAGACTATATAAAAGTATCGATGGAATTACAATTCAGAAATGTTCGTTATGAAGCAGAAGATTTTGTAACGTATGAAATTAGTGGCAGAAATGGTTACCCGAAATTTGGACAAGTTTATTTTTTCATTGATATAAACGGTATTTGGTACACATTTTATTTGCATTTCACTTTTAAAATTATGTATTTAGGCATGCCGTTTGTAAAAAATGGAAAACAAGATCGGTTGCGTTCAATTGCTATAAAATCAAAGAATCTGACTGCTTCAAATTGGTTAATCTTGCCTTGATTGCCGACCATCATGCGTTGGATGTGGTGAAGATGAGAGGGCGATATTATATCAAGTTACCTTACTCGTTGTATTAATAAACTGGAGTACCGAGCGCTATCACGCTCGGAGGAGAGAGGAGATTTTCCTATTTGAGTAATAAGTCATCCACCCCTTTAATGGAAGGGTCCCCCTAGATTTTACCCAAAATTTTAATTTTCTGAGCATTTTCAATTTAATAGCCTTTTCGACAAAAAAATTTAGCAAGTAATGCTGCTTTTTGTTTAACTAAAATTTTTTATCCATTTTAAACGCCAAATCGAATCGATAATTCATGAGTATTTTCACAATAGCGAGGATAGATTAACTAAAAAATTTCAAAAAAGACGCTGTTTTTGTAAAAGAGGGGATATTTTTTAGGGCCTAATCTCTGAAAAATTTTTTGATTAATTTCTTGTTGCAAAATGACATATCTAAGGGTAATTTTATGCGAAAAATTCGAATACGCGCATTCCCGAAATGTGAAAACCTTTGATTAACCCTAAAATTAAAACATGTATTTTACCGATATAAAAATACTTATTTTAACCATATTTTCATTATTTTTGGGCTAAAAGATCGAAAATAAAATGTTTTTTTTTTATAATAATAATTCTGATTGCAAATTAAATCCGGTGATTAGAGAACTATCGGGCGATACAAACAGACTTAAACTCGATTTTTGGCGAATTTTTGAAATGTGGGAGCAATAAAAAACAACCTGTCGTATACTATAAAAAACGTATTTTTTTAATTTTTAAGGGTCAAACAAAGGTCTTCACGCTTCGGAAATGTGCACAATCGATTTTTCGCATAAAATTACTTCTATATTTGTCATTTTGCAAAAAAATTATAAAAAATTTTTCCGAATTTTTTTTCGGAGATTAGGCCGTAAAAAATACCCCTTCTTTAAGATTTTTCATCTATTTTTCGGTAGCGTCAACTTAATAAAAGTCCGACAAATTTTCTAGCCCCAGGACATATTCTTATCTTTGGGTATCTGTTCTTCTCCCCACCCCCGTTTGCTCGCGCATGTATGAAGGCAACGGGAATCCAATCTGACCAAATATCTAAGCTAGAAAAAAAAATAAATTGAATTTTATATTTTTCCATATGTCTTACTTAATATTTTTGGTATCGTTTTTTTTCTCTCACCGTTCCTATTCGTATAGGTCGCGACGGAATTGGATTATGGTTACAGATATAGCACAAACAAACAAAAGCAAGACGCGTTTAATATTTAGAGATATTTGCAATGAATTTTATTAAACACTTCTTGATTAGTGATCTGGGGATTTGTATCTATCATTTATTTTAAACTTGGATATATAACTGCCGGGTTTTGTTTAAAATGGGAAACATTTTATACCAAAAATGTTTTTATGAAAAAAAGTTTACATAAGGTAAAAATTAAGCAAGAAATTATTTCCGCCATTATCTTTTGATTAGGACTTCGAAAGGTGTTCCAAAAAGTAGTATTTTTCGACACGGGGAATCGATTCTTACTAGCTTTGAGTTATGTTGAAATTTCCTTGATCTTCTAAATAGCAAAAATGCCCAAAAATAAAAAACAGTCAAGGCAGCATCGGTCTTCGATGGCTATTTATCTTATCTAAACCCATATGATAACTTAAAAATCTTTTTTGGTATATAAATGTCTCCTTTAATGGTACAGGCGCAGATTGGCTCAATACAAGCATATCTATTTTTCAAAAAAATTTAAAATTTTCTTAAAACCGTTAGAAGTTGTCGGGCATGGTGGAAAACGTTACTATGCATAAAAAGAAATTATTTTTAGATGATTTTAAGCCCTAAATTACTTTAAAATAGAGCTAAAAGGGCTAAATATAATCATTTTCAATCGAATTTTTAATCATAAGTATGAGGTTTTCAGAATTTTTCATAACGGTTTTTGGATTCAGCTATTTAAAAAACGGGGTTTTAACCATAAAAGTAGGCATGCCTTAATAAGCCCATTCTGCACCTGTACCTTTATAGTAATAACTTTTAGCTAAAAAGCGTTTTATTTGAATTTTTGTTTTAATGAAAGATTAGCAATATAAATATAAAGGAATTTCGTCAAAAGTATTTTATATTATTTAGACGAAAATTGGGATTGACTCATTTTAGAATGAAAAAGTTTAAAAACACCAAGTTACATAAACGGATTTCTCAAATGAGCTCTCGCTCTTCAGAAGATCAATTTACTCGAAGCGCTATAAATATGATTGATACGAGATTTAAAGTACATTTACTTTTTTCTACAGAAATTAATATTTATCTTTAAGGGCAATTTTTATGAAATAGATGATACTGATGCACAACCAAGTACTAGCAATTATCGACGTGAAATCAATTCAAAGCGTGTGGTTGAAAATTCAGAACAGGTATGGTGTATCTGCTTTATATATTCACATCATTTTAAAATTAATTTTTGTCTTTAAGGGCAATTTTTATGACATAGATGATACTGATGTACAACCAAGTACTAGCAATTATCGACGTGAAATCAATTCAAAGCGTGTGATTGAAAATTCAGAACAGGTATGGTGTATCTGCTTTATATATTCACATCATTTTTAAATTAATTTTTGTCTTTAAGGGCAATTTTTATGACATAGATGATACTGGTGCACAACCAAGTACTAGCAATTATCGACGTGAAATCAATTCAAAGCGTGCAATTGAAAATTCAGAACAGGCATGATGTTTCTGCTTTCATATTGACATTATTATTTTAGTCGAAGGCCAAGAGAGCACGAAAACATAAGGATAAGTACACTGCAGAAGACTTTCTATACAGTAAAAACGATGCTACCGAAGTAGTGATTGATGAACCTATAGCCCAAAAGCCTTTGATGCGAGACTTATGTATGATAGTACGCTTCAACCAAAAAGAAATGTTGGAATTTGCTCTGTGCGACTAGCCTTCAGTAAAAGAAAATTAAACTACACTATGAATTTTCAACAAGTTAGTTTATTTTTATGTACTAGTTTTGTTTAACAACCCCAGTCAAATTTTCAAAAATTTTTGCTAATGCAACCTTCGGGGCAATAAACAAGAATTAAATGATGTTTATACAGAGATGGAAACTTTTATTACGCTTTAAAGCGCGATTTTTGAATTCGGTGCATAAAAATATTTCTAACAAAGACATTTTTGACAATTGAAAAAGATTGATCGATTTGGGTTGTTAAATCGAAACAGTGCATATTTTTATATTTGTATACCAGTGGTCATTCACGTAGCTAGGGGGACAATCCGGACAATTGCTTCTGTCTGGAAAAATTTTGAAAAAAATCATAAGGGTACTCCCTTATGTTTTGTTGAAATTTATTGAAAATTTTTTCAAAAAATAATGGTCCCCCATTATAATTTTTCACCAAAAATTATAGTTTTCAGAGCATTTTCAGCTTAAAAATTTCTTTGGTTTTTTTATTTAACTAAAGTTTTTCACCAAAAATTAATCACATTGAGCATATAATTAAGCATTTTTCAAGAAAATTTTAGCGCTAATTTTTTAACTTCTCTCATGGATTTCAATAAAATATTTCGGCGTGAAAAACCATGGGTGGATCAATATGTTTTTGTAAATTTTTTGAAAAAATCGAAAAAAATTATAATGGTCCCTCCTTATGTTTTTATGCAAAATTTTGAAAAAAACATAAGGGGGCACCAAGATAAATTTTTATAAATTTGAGGTCAAGCCCCCACTCCCGAAACCAAATCCTGGATATGGCCCTAGATGCGATCTTTCAAAAAGAGTCAAAAATAGGAGGAAAATTTTACTTTTTTTGAAAATTTGGGCGATCGCCCTACTGCCCCTCCCTTGGCTATGCCATTGTTGTACGCATACACTGGGTTACAAAATATGAAATATCTCGATTATTAGCGGTTATCCATGTTCTCAATGTTTGTTTTCCGTAACCGAAATTGTTTCCATTCGATAGAGCATGTTTGAAAACAACCTTCCAGAAAAAACCGTCAATTTTTCGATCTTATGAAAAAACTTTTAGATAAAAAAAACAATTATTACACCGTTGCATAAATGTGTAAATACTTTTTACTTAACTTCTTTTAAGAACATGTTTTTTTAGTAAAAATAACATAAAACACGTTAAAAGTTGAAATATCGAATGGGAACGGCTTCGATTCACGAGAACATGGCTAGCTACCATAATCAGGGTGTTGATTTTTGTAACGCAGTGTATGTAACTCTTAATTTAGTCGGATATCAAGAGCGCCCTTAAAGCTTCTAAAGAATCCAAATCTGTGTACAAGTTTTATAAAAAATTAACAGAAGATCGTTCATTGGCACTGGACTATGATGCGGCTATGGAGGTTCAAATGAGGAAACTTTTAATCGAAATTGTGGGGTGCTTTCTGGTCAAAATGTACACCGGTATGAAGCAAAAACTAGGTGTTAATCCAACAAAGAGGGAAAAATATCCAATAAGAGAGATGCGAAAAACGGCTTATGCATATTTGCTGAAATTATTTCCTGGTATGTATTTTGTTGATATGGATGATATGTGACACAAAAGTGGTAATTGTTGTCACTTGCCATAAATATGAGAATTCTGAGACTTTGAAATCATTAAAAATATTATGATAGTGCTCAACATTCCTATATTATTGATTTTTGTAGGTTTACCATTCAACGAAGAAGTGTTTCACAACGTTCAAAACAAGGGTCAAATCGATATATGGCTTAAGAATTTTTACAGGTAATGTTTGATTATTTATTTATGTATATTGGCTTTAAGGTCCGACCGAAAAAGGAGAAACTTAGCATCTACTACGAATGATATGGCACCAGACACTGATTCGGACTCTGATGCATTGACTGAAGAACAAGTTGTAGAAAAAAGAAGCGAACTTAACACTATTTCTGACGAATCGAAGATTAGGAAATTGTTTGGTGATCTTTTCCATGACCGGATTGGTTTTATGAAACAATTCGACAAACAGAAGATTCATAATAGGGGAATTTTCAATGAAGTGTCATCATTCTACCAAATTATGCTAGCTCAAAACGTGCTTATTATGGACGACTTTTATCGTATGGTAGATATAGTGCATAAGGGGTCCAAGCTTGTTGAAAGTAAGTTATACACATTTTGATGATATTTTCTTATTGGTTATAAATTTTAGAACCAGCTGTCTACATTCGAAAAAACGTCTTTTTTGTCTTGATGGATCGCATAAAAACATTCCCAGACTCTCAGCTATCAGTGTACAAGCATAATGGTAACAGGCTTAGAGAAATTAAAATGTTGGACACGACTAAGCTGCGCAAAAGTAGGTTGAGATTTCAGTGATATTGAGTACCATATTTTAAGATAAAATTTGTATGCTTGCTACAGAAGCCTTATTGGGACTTATGAATCCGAACCCAGCGCCTAAGAAAGAATTGCCAGGCATACAGTGTGCCAATCAAATGCTATCGAACTTCTATATGGAACTCGATCCTGGCGAAAACGATTACTATGTGGCAGCAGTTCAAGCTAAGAAAATCTGCAATCCGGTGATTATCAAGATAAAAAACATGAAAAGGTCTACATTCATACTGGGTATGTTCTAATGGGTTGTTCTTAAGTCCTTGTGGCTCAAAAATACACCGATTTAGGTTTTCGTGTCAATACACCGACTCAGGTTTTTGTGTCAATACACCGACTCAGGTTTTCGTTTCAATACACCGACTCAGGTTTTTGTGTCAATATACCGATTCAGGTTTTGTGTTAATACACCGACTCATGTTTTCGTGTCAATATACCGACTCAGGTTTTCGTTATAATACACCGATCCATGTTTTCGTGTCAATATACCGACTCAGGTTTTTGTTTCAATACACCGACTCAGGTTTTCGTGTCAATAAACCGACTTATGTTTTCGTGTCAATATACCGACTCATGTTTTCGTGTCAATATACCGACTCAGGTTTTCGTTTCAATACACCGACTCATGTTTTCGTGTCAATATATCGACTCAGGTTTTTGTTTCAATACACCGACCAATTCAACTTGTACCAGCACAACTGCTAAAATTGATTGAAATCGCGAAATTAATTTGAACCTTTATTGGGTTAAGTCTGTTTTTGTGTAAATATGGAATTACAGATTTTGTTAGACTTCATTCCGAAGGCTTGGTGCGAACATTTATTTTTGTCTCATTTAGAGTTTGCAAAAATGTCAAGAAAACTATTTTTGAAAAATAAAAATCAATAAAGTCTATCTGTAGTGTTATATATAGTAGGATTCAGGATTTTTCAAGCACAAAATTATCAAAAACGGATGGAAACCGACGATTCGTTTTGAAACTTTTTTTCTCTAGAGAAGAAAAGTTTCAAAGCGCATCCCCTCCATCAGTTTTCATCCGTTTTTGATGATCTTGAGCTTAAAAATTCCGAAAGCCTATTTTACAATACATTTATCGATTTTTATTTTCTAAAAAATAGTTTTCTTGACATCTTTAAACACAAAATGAGGCAAAAGAAATGTTTGCCACCAAGATTTGAACCTACGCCTTCGGAATGGAGTCTAACAAAATCCGCAACTCGATATTTGCGAAAAAAACAGACTTTATCTTGATCTCAATTTGGTTCAAGAATGTGTCCTTTGTCTTCTATGATCAGTATATCAAAAAATTTTTTGGCTATAACGGAACTTTTTATTGAATCATTCAACGTGTATATTGAAACATTGCCTGAAATTCTAATTCCTTAAGAGATAAATGCGAAAAAATTTCATTCAAAAATTGACATTTTTGTGTATTAAAGCGAAGAAATTAACACCGTTTAAATTCCTGATTAATGAATTTTATATTGAAACGAAATATAAAATAGCTAACAAACATAAAGGAATCAGGGAAAATGACCAAATAGCGTACTTTCATGTGCTACTTAATAAGTCATGGAAAAACCTCTTAAACGGCTTGACAAAGTATCCATATATTTAATTTTTGCGAGGAATCAAATGGCGGTGTTATTTTTTAAAAGTTTCTCAATTCTTAGCGTTTACAAATTTATTTTTTCTTCCAGTGTTAAAAAACCCGTTTTCGAAATTTTTTTTATAAATTTTGATTTTTGGAGTTAAATCACAAAACAACCGGCTGCGTATGGGCTTTTCTAGAAGGGGAATTGATTGTGAGCATTGCCAATACATGAAGATGTGTCTCAAGAAAAACTTGAAAAATAGTTATTTTTTCTAGGCTGTGAGGGATCCCGCGGAAAAATTTGCTATCTCCTATGAATGAGCGCGAATTCGTCTTTTTAATTTATATAGGGTTTCATACATGGGCTTGTAGGGGGGTCGGCACTTTGATGAGGCGATCCTCTCTTGGCATAACCAGACTCCGAATATGAGGACCCTTTTTGACCCTCTTATGTTTTTTTGAAAAATTTTCTAATTTTTAGGGGAAAACATAAGGGGGAAGAGGTGTTTTTTTCGATTTTTCATAAATTTGAGGTGATCCCCCTCAATTTTCGGCTTTTAGAATGAATCGATCAGGGGTGCCACCCCCCCCCGTTGTCCATGAATATAATGGGTTTATCTATATGGAGAATAGATTCCCATCGTTATTTTAAAGTATTTTGGGGTATTTTAGACGAAAAAAATACAAGTGGGTTTAAACAAAAATACAAACGGCAATCACAGGCAATCATTTTTTCTCATATTTTTTCCCCGGTATTTGGATAAATATTACTCTATTTCTAATAATACAGGGTGGCGCAAAAAATGGCACTTTTGAGATTTCGATAATCACCCACAAAGGTCACTTTACTAATTTTTTCTCTTTGATTAGTTCTACAGAAAAGCCAGACGCTTTTGGGGTATGGTATTTCAGAGGATTAAAAACCCATTAAAAGGTCGCTACTGCAACAAAGCTTACGGCTATAAATCTCTAATATCGAATTTACAATTCCCTATAGTTAAAGGGGAGGCATAGCGGATTATCGACAAAAAACTTTGTCGGCGGAGAATGATCTAAACATTTTTTCGGGTTAATATTTCTAGTTTTCATCCAATTTTAACTTATTTTAGTTACTCGATCATTTTCCGCTGTTTTTTGTCGAAAATCCGCCATGACTTCTCCCCTTTAACTAGAGGGAATTGTAAAGCGAATCAATTTATTTATGTGTAATTAAATAAATTGATTTGTTTCAACACCGATCGCTTCAAAACACCGGTCCCTTCCCTGAATCAGGGTTAAAGGGGGGACTTTTACCACTTATTCTCGGTGAAAAATTTTTTTGTTGAAAAAACATGTTTCTAGGGGTAATTTTAATCGAGAAATCGATTGCGTGCATCAAAAAATTCTGACAAAATTTTTTGGGGGTCAAAAACCCCCAAAAATGATTTCGTTGGGGTTAAAAATTACAACCCCTAATTTTGACGCATTTTTTCAATTTTTTGACCCCGAAAAATTTCTTCAGAATTTTTTTATGCGCGCAATCGATTTCTTGCATAAAATTATCGCTAGAAACATGTTTTTTCAAAAAAAAGTTTTCACCGAGAATAAGTGGTAAAAGTCACCCCCTTTACGGAAGCGTTTTCATGGCTCAGTAATGCTCAATCGATTTCCGCATAGAAAAATCGCCGTAGGATCATTTTCGTAAGGATTTTGGATTGAAAATTTTTTCGAAGATATAACGCAATCTTCAGTCCCTCATAAAAGAGCATTTTTTGGTATTTTTTAGAAGTTGTATCACCCTATAATGTCAAACTGTCCAAAAAAGTGTCTAAACATTTTTTCGGATTAATATTTCTAGTTTTCATCCAATTTTAGGCTTTTTTACGTTACTCGATTATTTTTCGCCGAAAAAAGTTTTTTTCAAATATTCGCCATGATTTCTCCCCTTTAACTCAAAATCGATCTTTATACGGTTATTTAATTTATACGGTCTGTGATAATCCTTGAAGTTCATATCTATTAGCCCATAAAATTATATTTTAGTTGTGGATACCAAAGTAATTGAAGTCGAGGGGCACTCTTTCTGCGATGCATTAATGCTACTGCTAGCTGTTATGTATATTTACCGATTGAAATGGCCTTTTAACTCTGGTCCATATTTTGAAATGCTTCTTCACTTTATCGGAATCAACAATAAGCCTCCTCCATTAGCTCTTCGTGCATGGCATCTTTTGAATAATAGTATCCCCAATATTTCTAACATTTAAATTGTATGCTGTTATTCCTATTATACTTTTGTGAATGTCTTTTCTTAAATTATTATATTGCTAAATGTTTTTTGAACAGATAAATTTTGAAGATTTTGAATTTAGATCTGAATTCTGAATCAGATTCTGAATTCAGATTCTGAATTCGGATTCTGATTACTAATTCAGAATCCGGAATCTGAATTCGGTTCTGAATCCGGATTCAGATGCTAATTCTGAATTCGGATTCAGGACGCGAATTCACAATCTGAATTCAGCTTCTGATTCCGAATTCAGAATCCGGATTGTGAATTTGCGTTCTGAAACGAATTCTGAATTCAGAATCCGATTTTAGAACCTATAGGTGGAACCCCGTTTTGATGTCGTTATTAATACCAAATGTGCACCAATTTGGTGTCAGAATGAACACCAATTTGGTGTTAGAATGAACACCAATTTGGTGTTCACAATGAACACCAAATTTTGTTGGTAACATGTTGCACCAAATTGGTGTTCGGTGGAACACCATTTTGGTGTTGCTATGAACACCAAATGTTTTGTGTGTAGCCTTTTCGAATAAACAATTTTCGTCAATTAAACATTATGAGATACAAAACTGAGTCTAAAAATGAGCAATTTATTTAAAAAACCCCAAAAAAGTGATTTTTGAGTGTAGCCAACCTATAAAAACAAACAACAAGAAGCAGCCCGAAGATCTGCTTTAAATAAGAATATAACACAATCGAATTTCTTAATAACTAGATTCATTTTTCTTTGTTCTCCGTCGTTTTTTGCATATTTTGGATTTGTTCTTGTAAGACCTCTAACTGGGCTATTACAAAGTTCAGTTTTTCTTGGGTTTCATCCTTCGTGTTATTTCTCTGTCTTGACAAATCATAAAAAGCTGGATTAGCTCCGACCTAAAAATTTCATAAAACATTGTGGCACCCTAATTCAGAGGTTAAATGTATTTAGTGTTCACTAGGATTTTGACCAATTTTCTAAAACCACTACCGATAAAAATTCGCAACAAGTATATTTTTTGGTCCGCTTTATGAAAATAGTTCGGATAGTCTTTCGGACTAACACTTGGGTGATTTCCCTTGTAAGAAAGTCCCATGGATACGAAATTTCAATCTCTGATGACACTCTAACTTACATTACCTCTTTATTAGTCTGCTGCCTTTTCAGAGCACTTTTTGTCAATCCGAACCATTTTGTCATTTCTTTTAGAAAGAACAATGGTGTATGTCTCTTTTTCTTATGGACCCTTCGATTTCCTCTTGTCATTATT
>JAQGCP010000384.1:0-17566 GCA_034699885.1 Acrobeloides thornei
TCGAAAACTACAACGATTCAGAACATGCCGTAAAAACAAAAAATGCTCCTTTTTTCATGATCTTTCCGAATATATCACTTTCATATGATTGTAACTTACTGGACTGATCGACGCGATTTTGATTTTTAGGACATTTCCTCGATTTCTGAAATCACGGGTTCATTCGTTGCCGATGTATGGTTCAGTCAAGTTTGGATGGATCCCCGTTTAGAATATAGGAATTTTTCATGCAAATCCAATCTTTCCTTGGATTCTTCCGTGGCTGAACAATTATGGACGCCAAATGTTTGCTTTGTAAATAGCAAACAAACCGAGGTTCACAAGTCGCCAGCACAGAATGTTCTTTTAATCATTTATCCGAATGGTAAGCTCATTGAGAAGAAATTAGATTAGCTGAAAAAAAGAAATTAGATTTGCTAAAAATTCGAAAAAATTGAAAGAAATTGAAAAAAATCGAAAAAAATTACGCGGGGAATCCGAATTTGACATCGGATTCAAGAAAAGCTGTATATAGACACGAAAATTCGAGAAAATAACATATTTTGGTCTAAAAATAACGCTTTTTCTTTCCCCGCACATTTTGACCCCAAAAGGGGTCGTTTTTAAGCAAAACTTTGCGACTTTTCGCTTCAATACACATTTTCCCTGAATCAGGGAAGTGTTTTTTCGATTTGAAAATATCAAATTCGAATTCCCCGCATGTTTTTACCTCTAGAGGGGTTATTTTCAGAAAAAGATTTTCGAAAAATTTTTCATGTTGGTGGACCTCCTATCTTGTAGTAGCTCCAAACTTTCTGTAAGAAATATACAGTCAAACCTCTGTTTAATGACAGCGACCACGCAGGGATGCTGGTGGAGAAGTTTGGTATATATATAGCAAGTCGATTTCTTTATATACCAAATTTTCCCACCGGCATCCCTGCGTGGTCGTTATGTCCCCCGTCGGGTGTCATAAAACGAAGGTTTGACTGTATAAGAAAGCACAAATCTTTTTTAGGAACAACATGGCTCAACTATCGGGTTCGTGTTTCTGGGCCATGTAATTTCCATCTGTAAGCTTTTATTTGACATATCTGTTATATATTTTTACTTTTTAGATCGAATTTTCCTATAGATAGTCAGGTGATTTTTTGTTAAAACCTTACAAGTCAGAAGAGGGAGAGTATATAAAGATAAAAGATTCATAAGCGAGACTAGGCCTCATGAAGAAAAACATGGACAGTCAAATTTGGGGAACTACTATACAATAGGGGGGGCACCTACGTGAAAAAATTTTCTGGAAATAACCCCTCTAGGGGTAAAAAAATATGCGGAGAAACTGAATTTGACATTTTCAAGGCTTCCCTGATCCAGGAAAGGCCTGTGTATTGAAGCGAAAAGACACAAAAATGAGATTTGTACGACTTTTTGCTTCAATACACAGATCTTCCCTGAATCAGGAAAGAGTTTGTTGTCAAGTTCGGATTCTCAGCATGTTTTTACCTCTAGAGGGATCATTTCCAGGAAAATTTTTTCACGTGGGTGGCCCCCCCCCCTATTGTGTAGTAGCTTTAAAATTGTAATTTTAGGAATGCACTCTAATATTTGAATCGTATAGTTATAACATCGCCGAAGTCCGTTTAATATGGCAAGAGTGGATGCCAGTCACAATGCCCGATCCCGACGACTTCAAACTCCCCGACTTCCAGTTTTTTAATGTCACTTGGTCTCAAAATATGAATGAATATACCGCAGGAAGTTGGGATCAGCTCACTGTCACTTTCAGGTTTGCAAGCTTGTATACAACTTAGCTAAAAAAAATTTGGAGCTGCTACACAATAGAGAGAGGGGGCCACCCATGTGGAAAAATTTTCAAAAATTTTTCTGGAAATGATCCCTCTAGGGGTAAAAGACATACGGGGAAAATGAAAAAGATGAATACGCTTCCCTGACTCAAGAAAGGTCTATGTATTGAAGCGAAAAGTCGCAAAAATGCGATTTTTGCGACTTTTCACTTTAATACACAGACTTTCCTGAATCAGGGAAGCATTTTTTCGCTTCGAAAATTTCAAGTTCAGGTTTCCCGCATGTTTTTACCCCTAGAGGGGTCATTTCCAGAATAAAATTTTTGAAAATTTTTTCACGTGAGTGTCTCCTCACCTCTGTTGTGTAGTAACTCCAAAAATTTTCTTATAGGTTTAAACGTCTTTACGGGTATTATGTGCTACAAATGTACTTGCCAACTTATCTTTCTGTTTTTATTAGGTATGTTGAAAAATATTTTTGGGTGGATCCAAAATTAAGTGGGCCGTACAAAACTTAAAGGTCGGGAAAAAAAGTTGCCATTCTTTGTTGATATTCAGAAAGTTCATGAAGAATGGAGCATTTTTGGTTTTTACGGCATCTTCTGAAGCGTTGTAGTTTTCGAGAAAATTGCGTGTGAAGTTGGCGATTTTTGAAAAATTTTGTGTATTACAACGAAAACATGTACCTGATAGTTTTTTTGAAAAAGTTCTCCGAATTGGCTGAAATTGTGTATTTTGGGGGTTTTCGGCATGGGGAGTTTTTTACACTCGTGAGAATCGAACCTGTGGGCCCAGCGTTGCTTAACTTGCCAGATCGGACGGTCGGCTTCTTTATACAATTCGCTATGTAGCCTGTGTTGCGACAATTTATATAAAACTAGCCATGAAAAGAGTAATACCAAAAAATCATCCAAGTTATTTTTGAATTTTAGCTGGATAGCCTTTTGGATAGATTCTCGAGCACTCCCTGCTAGAATAACCTTGGGCGTTAGCTCACTCATGGCTCTAACCTTTCAGGTACTTTTCAAAAATTCATCTCAAAAAATGCAAAAAAATTTCTAGTTTGGTAATGTTGTGAAAAATCTACCTCGTGTTTCTTTCGTTAAAGTATGTTTAATGCTCTTTTTGTATTAGAATTAAAATTTTTTAAGGCAATAGATTTATGGTTTTTCGTCTGTGTTGCATTTATATTCTTCTCATTGATCGAGTTAGCCATCGTTGGATTCGTCGATAAGCTTGCTGATCTAAAGCATCGTACGAAACGGTCGAAACGTCTAGGAAGTATTTCTAGTCATAACTATACAAAGCGACTTATACCAATGAGGTAAGGGGCTGTCGAAATATTACGTTATCAATTTTTTCGGATTTTTTTATCCTCCCCCCTTCACGTTAACAAAAATGCACTAGCGTTATCAATTTTTGTGGAGAGGATTGACCCCACCCCCAATATGATAACGTAATATCTGGATGGCATCTAATTGCCAAACTCGACTTGTCTAGAAAGACTAACCACGGCGTACCAAAATTCTGAAAGGGTGCAAGACAAGGGTCAAAATTTTAAAAATAATGCCGCCAATCGACTCAGTGGGATTCGAACCCGAGCCTATAAACTGCAAACTGTCACTTTAGCCACTCGGCCATGGGGTAAAGCGCACAAAACCCTATGATATGGTACTCGTTTTGAAGTGCTCGACGAGCTGAGTCGATTGGCGGCATTTTCTGTTTAAATTTTGACCCTTGCCTTCACCTTTTCGGAAGTTTGATACGCCGTGAAACTGTTTAGAAGTCCAAATGCCACTTCGCCGGCTAGTCCATTATTTGCTTTCCAAAATCGAATCAACTTTAATAGCAATAGTGTAACGAATCTGAACAATGGGTCAACCGCGGTGGAAATCATCTCGCCTTCAAATAAGATCCCCAAAAGTGCTTCAGCCCAACAAAGCCCTATGAATGCTTCAGCCCAACACATCCCTGTAAATGGCACACCAAAAGAAACTGGTCGTTTTGGTACGAGGAAGAGAAAAAGTGTGGCGCCACCCGAAAGTTACCTCGAAAGCCAACAGAGTTTCAACATCGAGAGTGGTATGTCATGTCGAAGTCCGTCCGAAATGAGTACAAGAGTGGATGCAATCGCGGCTAAAGCTTTTCCTCTTTTATTTGCCTTATTTAATGGTAGGTGATTGTTAAATGGACCAGTCGACTCGGAAAAAAACACGTATTAAAAAGTTATATATATTCGAAAAGTTCATGAAAAATGGAACATTTTTTGTTTTTACGGCAACCTCTGAATCGTTGTAGTTTTTGAGATAATTGTGTATGAAATTTGAATTTGGGTTCATGTTTTCGTTGTAATACACAGATTTTTCAAAAATCGCCAACTTCATACGCAATTATCTCGAAAACTACAACGATTTAGAGGTTGCCATAAAAACAAAAAATGGTCCATTTTTTATGAACTTTCCGCTATATATAACTTTCTCATAGTATTTTTTCCCGAGTGGACTAGTCCGTTAAAATGTTTTTGGATCAAAGACAATCATTTTTAGTTGTATATTGGTGGTATTACCTTAGCCAAGAGCGTACTTGAAGTGTGTAGATGGAAGCCTAATATCAAATGATTGAGCTATCTTTCTCAGCTCTTAAATTGTTGCTCAGTGTACATTTGGGGATTTTTTTTAAAATAAAATTTATCAGTCCACTCGGAAAAAAACACTATATAAAAATAATGTATTCGAAAAGATCATGAAAAATGGAGTAAAAGTACGACTGCGCCGAACACGCCGAACGAGGCACCGAACACTCTAAAGGGTCCAAATTAGGCTTAGGCCTAAGCCTAAGCCTAGGTCAAACCTAAGCCTAAGCCTAGGCCTAAACCTAATTGGGACCCCTTGGCGTGTTCGGTGCCCCGTTTGGTGCCCGTCCGGCGTGTTCGGCGCCCCGTTCGGCGCAGTCGTACTTTTACAAATTGCCTATTCTTTCTGGTTCAATACCTATTTGAATTCCCTTCCCTGAATCAGGGAAGCCTTTTTTCGCTTCGAAAATCTCAAACTCGGATTCCCTGCATGTTTTTACCACCAAAACATACTTTTTGAAGCAAATCAAATCGACGCAGGTGGGATTCGAACCTGTGACCTTTGGACTCGAATTCGAAAGCACTACTACTGAGCCAATTTCACATTAAATTCTGATTTTTAATTTTGTTTATAGAGTCATTTTCAACCAAAAAAATTTCACGTGAGTGGCCCCCTGTAGTAACTCCAAATTTTCAACTTTATCGAATTCGCAATCTAGTAACACTTGTCACTGCGCTATTCAGCGCCCTATTTTTAATCAATCCCATTGAAATGCACTAACTATTTTTTTTATAAAACCACAGACATTTCCGACATATAACCGGCTTTTTTTGGACTGATTTCATAAGCAAATGTTCCGCAAAAGAGTCCAATCGTGAAGAAGAGGAGTACATGAAAACTTTTTAATTAGAGGTGCGGATCAACCTAATAACACTAAACAACAACCAGTTAGCTATATAGTTGATGATAAAGCCTCAGGCCCGTTCTCTTTTTTCAAACTACGCTGATGTCGATCAACTTTCGATTATCTGGCCGCCATACGGCGACATAACGTCGTTTGATCCAGCCACACACCGGTGGACTTCTTCGACGTTGGTTGGCTGAGAAGAGAGAGAAGCACGCATTAAAGAATATATGCAAACCTGTCTCTTCTTTGCCTTCTGCAATCGGTTCACAGTCCGGGCTTTTTCCTCGATTTCCGCGATATATGAATCGGCTTTTGAACAATTTGATTATCGAGTGTCTTTTCATCGCCCTGTTAATTAAACATGTTGTATATTTTTTCAAGAGGATTTTTAGAAGTGATTTTGATTGTCTTTTGAAGTTGCTCAAATTGTTTTTTATGCATGTTAAGATAACATACTTTTTGAAGCAAAATTAAATCGACGCAGGTGGGATTCGAACCTGTGACCTTTGGACTCGAATTCGAGAGCACTATCACTGAGCAAATTTCACATTGAAATTCGGATTTTTAATTTTGCTTATAATTTCACACCTTGCTCTGTTGCTTTAATTTTTGCATGGAAAAAATTTTTTAATCCTACTATATGTACCTACTTTTTTAATCCTACTATATAACGTGTAATGTTATATTATGTACTAACCTCTGTTATATATGTACAGGGTGAGTCAAAAGTCATCTACCATCCTCGGTTTTTTGAGGATATCTCGGTCATTTGAAAAGCTTTTTCAATTATTTTTTTTCAAAATACTCCAAATCTCGAGCTTTACAAGAAATCCGAAAAAATTTTTCGCACAGCCCTTCTAAGGTCCTTAAAAACGCTATTCAAAGCAGAAAAAAGGACCTCAAAAAAATTTTTTTCGAAAAAATTCTTTCAGATTCGGAAAGAGCATGGTCGAGTTGGGTTATCTACAAAAAATCACGGAAAAAGGATTGATATTCGTTGACTTACAGCATTTTTAAGATAACATACTTTTTAAAGCAAAATCAAATCGATGCAGGTGGGATTCGAACCTGAGACCTTTGGACTCGAATTCGGGAGCACTACCACTGAGCCAATTTGACATTGAAATTCGGATTTTTAATTTTGCTTATAATTTTTTTAAATGATTTTTTGTAGGTAACCCAAATCGACCATGCTCTTTTAGAATCTGAAAAAAATTTTTAGGAAAAAAATTTTTTGAGGTCCTTTTTTCTTATGTTGAAGTTTTGAATGGTGTTTTTAAGAACCTTAGAAGGATTGCAGGTCAAAAATTTTTTAGGATTCTCGAATTTTGGAGTATTTTGAAAAAAAATATTGAAAAAGCTTTTAAAATGGCCGAGATATCTTCAAAAAACCGATAGTAGATGTGACGACTTTTAACTCACTCTGTATGTACGACCACGCAGGGATACCTTTATGGAAGTAAATTTTCCCGCCAACACGACTACGCAGGGATACATGGATGATGGATGGTAGATGATTTATGACTCACTCTGTACTATAGACGTGTAATACTATATGCATTAAGTTGTAACATAAGTATTGTCGGCCCCCAAAAAATACATCTAATTTCAGCATTTTTCGCTCGTTTTCGATAAAATTTTTTGTTCAGTATTTGGTAAGAGTGTATGTTGAATACGATCCAATCAGTCTTTTTGAGAATAGCTCATGTTTTCGTGTCAATATACAGACTTTTTCAAAAAATTAGGCCTCAAAAATGCACCCCTATTTAAACTGTTGATATTTGGCTATACAATTCGATTTTTTGACGAAATTTTCTACCTTGCTAAGGTTTTTGTAGGCGCTGATCACGAATCTGGCGTTATTTTTTGGCCTAGACCCCGGGAATATGGTCAAAGATGGCTTACAAAGAAAGGCCTTTTTTTGGTGGTTTACCCTCACGTCAAAATAAAAAAAACCCCGGGGGTAAATTGGACTCAGAAGAGAAAATGGAGTCATCTGACTTCATTTTCTCCATTTTTCTCTTCTTAATCCATTTCTTTATCAAACATGGGAGAAAAATTCAAAAGAGAAAAATGGAGTCAGAAGATCTCAGTTGAGTCGACTGGCTTTTTGAGGCGTTTTTTGAGGGGGTCTCAAAAACTTTTTTTAATTTTCCGAACCCCTTATATTAATTTTTTAAATCATTTTTTGAAAAAATTTGTAAATTATAAAGTGCCACTCGGAGTCACTCTCGGAGAATTCGCGAACGCCGGAGGCGCTTGACCTACGGTACATTTATTATATGCTATATTTTTTATGCAAAAAGTGGTGCGCGTAGAATTTTTGAGTGTTTTTTAGCTTGACAATTTTCACGTTCTTTTATGAAAAAAGTTTCTATCTGTAACTCAGGTCTGAGTGAAAAACGTGCAGACATAACGCGATTTAAAAAAATGCAAGGTCGCTCGGCGTCTATTCAAAGATTAGTAAAAAGATTTTTGCATGTTACATAAAAATTTCCGGTTCATTAGAACACTTTTTATGGCTTGTTCAAGGTTTTCCACAATCAAGCTATATAGGGTAGGCTAAATAATTTTTCAAATTTTTGTGGCTGCGTTCAAGCATGTCAAAAAAGTTGTCAAAAAGTTCTCAAAAAAGTTTTAAAAATGTCTAATTTTGCCTGATTTTCAATAAAATCGTGTTTATTGAAACGATTGGTCATGTTGCAACAAATTTTATGTTTCTCGACCAATAAAATTTTATGCTTCATGACCAATCGTTTCAATAAGCACGATTTGATTGAAAATCAGACAAAGTTAGACTTTTTTGACATGCTCGCATTGGTGCACAAGAGGGACTGTCTCTCTATGTCGTAGGCACAAGAGGGACTGTCCCCCTATGTCGTCGTATCGGGGGCAAAAATGCGAAAACATGTCGTATTTTGGCCCGAGACGACATGTTTTTTTACCAAAAATACGACATTTTTACGTTTGGCGACCAAAAAAAGGTCTAAAACATGTCGTTTTCAAAAAAATTTCAAAAACATTTCGTATTTGGATAAGTGCCCCCCTACTTGTGCACCTATGCATGCCTGAAAAACTGAAAAAATTCGGTGCCAATGGCTTACCTTACTTTCTAAAACGCAATGCGCGACAAGAATACAATGCGATGAATCACGATGAGATAAAGAAGAAATGAGAAAAAGATGGTTGAATGAACTTATAAAGAAAAGGATTTTCGCTCTAATACACAAAACAATTCAAAAACATTGAAAAGATTATCTTGTTGCGATGCTTTCTTTTTTACATTTTTCCTAACTAAATGGAATTTTTTCATGTTCATGATAATAAACTGTCAAAATTGCCCAAGTATAACAAATTGATCCGCTTCTCGATGGATAGCCGGAGGGGATGAAAGCACATAACCATTCAGATGAGCTCATGGCGTTTCTATATGTGTTCGCAAACTTTTTTTATTGTTATAGCGGTAAATCGATAAGGAACTGGGACAAAAAAGACAAGAGATTTTTTCACGTGTGAATACGCCGCATCGACGCTTTTTCTAGTTTAGTTAACAAGAAATGTGTTTTCTAAGTGCTACTTAAAGATTTTAATCAAATCTCACAAAGGATGGTGGGGGTGGAGGGATCGCAGAGAATCTTCGATCTTTCAAAAAATGGACATTTTTCTTAAAACATTTTTAAAAAATTTGGATCCTGATGGGAATCGAACTTGAGAGCAATTTCTATAAGATGACAGTCTTTGCCACTCGGCCATGACGGCTTCTTAATCGACATTCTTAAATTTCAGCTATAAGACTTGCGTAAAAATGATATGGGGCTAAAATATGGGACTTGAAGAGTACCCCCATGATTTTGGTGTCATTTTTCTTCTCTCACCGAGCCATAGGTCACCAAGGGAGGGAGAGGAGGTACAGTACCCCCCTCACCACTCATCCTCGGACCTTCCGCTTTTATAGTCATTCATCCATCCATCATGAGGGTTCATGTACCCCCCCCCCAATTCATTCATCATATAAATTTTTGAAAAAATCGACTTTTTTTTGGTCGACAACATATAGCCCGAGGTAGCTTGTCCCCCTCCTTGTTCATGTATGCATGTACTCCCTCCCTAAAAGGCCATTCATCCATCCATCCTGAGGGACCGGTGTACCCCCCTACTGATGACCTATGCACCGAGCCCTATCAATTGGTATAGGCCGTGGCGGAATTGGACTTAAGACTCCGTCACTTAAGTGACGGAGATAGCACAGATAGACACACACAGCGCATTTAATGTAGTAGGAATCTATTAGCCATTTTGATCTAAATCTCAATTGAAGCATAGCTAAATTCCTCCTTAACCTCTTTTCAATATTTTCTACTCATCGAACAAAGCCAACATCCACATCCAATAAAAATAAACCGAAAAACCAAGCCACCTATTCTTTTTTTGCCCTTAATTTGTTGGTAATTGCCAAAATTTTGTTGCAATCATTCCGCTCTATTTTTTAAAATCCATAGGCCCATAATTAAACAAATTGGTTGGGCCGTCTGGGGTCAAGTGTATAAAAACGAAACCATCAAGTCAACAATTTGGGTTTCTGGTTTTTAATTGAAGACCGAACGATTACGTCTGTCTACGCAAAGAAGATGAGAGAAGAAGCATGAGCGGTCGTCGTAGCGATGCAACTCCAATGGATCTTTTCATTCAAATTTGATAAAACCAGAAAGCGGTAAGCCAGCTGGCTTTTCGCGTGTTCTATTTAACAATTGCATTGTTTTTAACGGGATTTGAGACGATTGTTATGTAACTTTTGTCGTTAATTTTTTGAAAATTTTTTTATTGACTAAACTCTGTTTCACGTCGAAGTTCTAAAAGTCTGGGCGCGCATGGCCTGATGGCTAGGATCAGGCACGTATCCTCGGTAGTATAACTTTTCGTACAATTGTGTTTCGTACGATACTTATCGTACGGTACTTTTCATACGGTACTTTTCGTACGGTACTTTTTATACGATACTTTTCGTACGGTACTTTTCATACGGTACTTTTCGTACGAGCTTTTCTTTTCCTGATCATCAATAAAATCCGTTTATTGGCACGAAAAATTTAAAACGGATTTTTTTGATAATCAGGAAACGAAAAGTTTGTACGAAAAGTACCATAAGAACCACAATTGTACGAAAAGTTATACTGCCGTATCCTCACCTTGTATCGTTTCGTGATATAACATTTTTTCCCATTCATCAAATCTTTTCAATTCTTTTTTTAAAGATTTTCACCTTTAAAATGAGGAACTAATTGCGTAACTATCTACAATACCTGGATTGTTCCCATCTAATCCAGAATCGAACAAAAAAACAAGATGCTCCGGTGTGGTAAAAATGAGCATGGAGAAAGAGCATTCGTGCGAGGACTGAACATAGTATTTCGGAAAGTCGGAACGGCAATTGCCAGACATCCATGGAAATTTATTTCTCTCAGTGTTTTCTTAGCCACACTAGCAGCCGTGAAAATACCTATAACACCGATGACTAACGATGTTAGCGATTTTACGCCATATGGCGCACGAGCTAGGAAGGAAATTGAGGTGCACCAAAAAAAGACAATAAAAATAATTAAAATGCAAATTTTTAGAACTATAAACAATTTTTTTCGAATAAAGGTGTACCTTTTGCGGTGTATGTTTTGGTGACGGCTAAGAATGATGGGAATATGCTAGGGATTCATGAGCTTGAAGAAACGGTCCAAGTAACTAGTTAGAAGAAAAATTCTAAACTTAAAGAACCAGTCCAGTGGGAAAAAAGTTGCCCATTTTTGTTGATATTCGAAAAGTTCATGAAAAATAGAGCATTTTTTGTTTAACGACATGTTCTGCATCGTTGTAGTTTTCGAGATAATTACGTTTGAAATTTTGAACTTGTATACATGTTTTCGTTGTAATACACAAACTTTTTTGAATTGTTTGCTATTTTTACATCGATTTTTGTAAATTTTTATAAAATGAAAAAATTGTAGCAGTTTTTGGGTTATTAAAACGAAAACATGAATCAGAATTTTCGGCTTAGGTCTAAGCCTATGGCTAGGCTTAGTCTTAGACCTAAGCCTAGGCTTATGGCTAGACTTAGTCTTAGGCCTAAGCCGAAAACTCTGATTCATGTTTTCGTTTCAATAACCCAAAAAACTGCTACAATTTTTCATTTTATGAAAATTTACAAAAATCGATGTAAAAATAGCAAACAATTCAAAAAAGTTTGTGTATTACAACGAAAACTGTAGACAAATTAAAATTTCAAACCCAATTTTTTCGAAAACCACAACGATTCAGAATATGCCGTCAAAACAAAAAATGCTCCATTTTTCATCAACTTTTTGAATATCAACAAAAATTGGCAACTTTTCCCCCCACTAGACTGGTCCTTGAAATTTTTTTTTAGATATTGGATCTTGTCTCGGACAATTTCACTCTATTCAATTCGGCAACGGGTCAAAACGAAAGCTTCAGTCAATTTTGCCAAAATTTTTGCACACTCAACGAACCTGTCCGCCATTTCTATGTATGAATTTCAACAATTTTTGGATAAAATTTAGCACTTTTGGAGCTACTACACAATAGGGGGCCGGCCACGTGAAAAATTTTTCAACAAATTTTTTCTGGAAATGACCCCTCGAGGGGTAGAAACATATAGTTTGTCCCTGCTTCAGGGAATGCTAGTGTATTGAAGCAAAAATCATATTTTTACGACTTTTCGCTTCAATACACAGGCCTTCCCTGAATGAAGGAAGCATTTTTTTCGCTTTGAAAAAATGTCCAATTCGGAGTCCCCGCATGTGTTTTTACCCTTATAAGTGTCATTTCTAGAAAAAATTTTCGAAAATTTTTTCACGTGTTTGGTAGCCCGCCCTATTGTGTAGTAGCTCCGCACTTTTTAGCGCGGGTTTCTAGTGGAAAGCAATTTTCAAAATTCCTCATTCGACCATATTGATCTCAGCTACCCCATCACGACAGTGCTTGGCCGGCAACTACACATGGATCCCAACTTTTTTGGTGTCAAAGTGGGCTTTTTCATTTGTTTTATGGGGGAAAAATGTGTTTAGGCAGCTATTAGTTTACCACGTGAATTGAACAATACCGATGGTGAATTACGAACTAGAGTGGTGTCTGTAAATGAGCTCCGAGTTTCGGCGGGACGGTCGGTATTGGATGATGAAAAGGTGGGTGGTATATTTTTGAGAATTTTTTCAAAAATGCATAAAACGTTATGTGAGAAAATTTTTAGGTCCGAGTCCACAGTAATATTCGTGAAATCAAGGTGATTGGATTACAATTCCGCGCCGAAAGACCTCCAGAAATTTCCGAAGAAGAACTGAAACAATGGGAGCGTAGAATAGTCGATTATTTTCAACAGTATAATTTTTTTATAACCCTTTTCTTGGCGAGATAGGTATAGAAAGTGTCGATCATAGGTCAGCAAGGTGGGGAGGGGGCTCCCGATGAGGTGATCCCCCTCAATTTTGGGCTCATGAGTGCGTGGGTCAGGATAACGTCATATTTGGACAGCCCCAAAAGGGGAAAGAGAAATCTTGCGCGGGGTTTTTGAGCCTTTCTGTGTGAGAGTCCAGATCTGGACCCCCTCTTCATGTATGATATGAATGTCCCCTATTATTAATTCGCAAATTTATTATAGCCATTTCAAAAGCAACTACGTGGATGTAGTTGTCTTGACAGAGACATTTTTAACCGAAGAAATCGTCCGCGCTGGCTTGTCTCTGATACCATTTCTAGTTATTGGCTTTTGTGTGATGTCCGTATTTTCTTCGATTACAATGGGTTTATCAGCTTTTTATATGGGTCAAATGAATATTTTAAAGGTATATAATATGCATTTTTTAACCCATTTAATCTACTCACGGCAGACCAAACTGTGCAAAAAGTTGAGACACCTCCAAAAGTGCCATACCCGGAAACTTGTTCTAGAGGGGGGTTATGCGAAAAATCGATTTTCGAACTCTGAAAACGGCATAGGCTCTAATGGAACGAAGAGGATGGAACGATACGAATGAACTGATCGAATAAAACGATACGAATGTAAAGACACGAATGTAAACGACACGAAACCAAATTCAGGGTTTTCGTGTCAATATTCAGACAAATTCAAACACGTTTCCGGACGACGTCTGATGGGCAATTTGTAAAAGTACGACTGCGCCGAACACGCCGAACGGGGCGCCGAACACGTCAAATGGGTCCTAATTAGGCCTAAGCCTAGGCCTAAAACCTAAGCCTAAGCCTAAGCCCAAGCCTAAGCCCAAGCCTAGGCCTAAGCCTAGGCTTAGACTTAGGCCTAAGCCTAGGCTTAGGCCTAAGCTTAGGCTTAGACTTAGGCATAGGCCTAAGCCTAATTGAGACCCGTTTGGCGTGTTCGGAGCCCCGTTTGGTGCCCCGCTCGGCGCAGTCGTACTTTTACAAATTGCCGTCTGACGAACGCAGATAGAATGAAACGAACTCAAATAAAACAAGGGGTCACTAAATCGAATCGAAGGGAGGTTATCACTAAATCGAGTTTGACTGTATTTATACTTTTGCGATGCATCCCTGCGTGGTCGTGTTGGCGGGAAAATTCTCGGGATGGATAACTAAATCGAGTATTGACTGTATTAGCAACGTAAGAAAGCGTTTTATCAACTTTTGTTGGGTGCCTCACTTTTTTCCTCACTTTGGTCTGCCGTGTACTGTACGTAACAGTTGTGTATAAGACCATAAAAAATTACAAATTTAGATTTTCTTAGCTGTTATGGCTTGTGTTTGTCCATTTATCGCGTGTGGCTTGGCTTTAGGCACGATTTTTTGGCTTGGTTTAAGATTTGGCTCAATTTTATGTGTAACCCCGTTTCTTGTGTTGGCTATTGGAGTCGATGATGCTTATTTGATGGTGAATGCATGGCAAGGTGTGTTAAAAAGGTAGGCGAATTTATTTTTTTGTAAAATTTCATATAACTTTTAGGAAGAGAGCTGCCAAAAAATTGGAGAGTGGCAGTAAAATTGCGACGGCAAACGATTCCAGCGACTCCGTCGATTCGAGTAATAAATTGTTGGCTGAAGAAATTTTTATTGAAATGATCCATGAGATCGGCCCGTCTATGACGATCACTTCACTCACAAATGTGCTAGCTTTTACAATTGGCGCGTTTACACCCACGCCGGAAATCCAACTATTTTCTATAGGAAGTGCTGCGGCAATGGCATGTGACTATGTCTATCAAGTAATGGATAGTTACAGAGTGGGCAAAAAAGGGAGAGCACCCACGTGAAAATTGTTTCGAAAATTTTTTTTGAAAATGACCCTAAAAGCAAAATTTTTAAAAATTAAAAGAAATAGCTCTATACGCAAAATTAAAAATCCGAATTTCAATGTAAAATTGGCTCAGTGGTAGTGCTCCCGAATTCGAGTTCAAAGGTCTCAGGTTCGAATCCCACCTGCGTCGATTTGATTTTGCTTCAAAAAATATGTTATCTCTTTCTGGGAGTAAAAACATGCGGCAATCTGAATTTGATATTTTTGAAGCGAAAAACGCTTCCCTGATTCAGGGAAGACGTATTGTGTATTGAAGCGAAAAGTCGCAAAAATGCGATTTTTGCGTAAAAATGTGCGGGAAATCCGAATTTTTGGCATTTATAAAATTCCTCGGCTTCAAGAAAAGCTGTATATCGACGCGAAAATTTGATATACAGCTTTTCTTGAGAATCTAAGGAATTTCATAAATGTCAAAAATTCGGATTTCTCGCACATTTTTAGGTCGTTTTTAGGTAAAAATCGCATTTTTGCGATTTTTCGTTTCAATACACAATAAGCCTTCCCTGAATCAGGGTTGTTTTATTATTATTTTGAATTATATTATTGAATTTTAGTTCACATTTTTTGGTGCACTTATGGTCATTATTGGGAGGTATGAGCTCGCCACGGAAACTATTACAAGCGAAAATGGATCTGAAAATGATTCGTCTATAAATACGAGAAAGGCTTCTTGTGTTGAAGTGTTACAAAGGCTGCGGTCTCAATTTAAGCAAGTCTTCCGAAATTGGACATCAAAGTAAGTGTGTGTTGTGCTATACTCGAAAACCTTGATTCAGAAATGAGACGAAACGAACAAAATGACACCAAAATTATCCAATTTGAACATTGTTTTGGGTTATTGAAACGAAAACATGATTCAGAATTTTCGTTTCAATAACCCAAAGCAATGTTCAAATTGAATAATTTTGGTGTCATTTTGTTCGTTTCATTTAGCTATAAAAAATTATAGCTAAAATGTTCATTTTATGAAAATTTAAAAAATCGATTTAAAAATTCAAAAAGTTGGTGCATTACAACGAAAACATATAAAAGGTCGGCACTCAATGTAAATGGGTGCCAACCTTTTTTGGTCGACACCATATAGCCACGAGGTAGCTTGTCCTCCTTGTTCATGAATGGATGGCATGCCATGGCAGAACAGATGACATGTAAAAATTCCTCCGACTCATGATAAAAAAGTTTATTTACAATTTTTAACCGTATTTTTAAGCACAATAATCGCATAATCAAAAAATGGAACATATTATTAAAATTTTAATGTGACTTGTTGACTAGCTCTTCGAGGCAAGGGGTTTCTAACAAATAAAACATCATCTTCTTTTTTAGCGAGCTGCTTCGAAGTTTTTCCTAGAGTTAAAATCTTAGTTTTGCTTTGACTCCAGTGAGGTATGGGGTTGTTGTATTGCGTGACTGGCACTGTAATATTAGTTCTATTCAGGCTCTGGGTATTATTCGGATCATTTCTTCTAATTCGATTAAAAAGCCTTATAAAATATCGACGATGAGCAGGAATATAATACCTAAAAAATATTTCATTTCAAAAGTTTCTTTAAAAAGTGGGGTCTAGGTGGTCGGATGATCATTTTCACGGCCCGGGTTCGATGCCTGCGGCGATTAGGGATGTTATATTGCCACGAAAACGTGGCCTTTGTCACGTTTTGAACTTTTTGTCACGCTGCCACGTTTTTGGATTTTTTGTTTCGTTGTTGGACGTTTTTTAAAGAAAAGATCAAATTTATTAGGACCGATAATTTCAATAAATTTTGAGCAAAAAATTTGATTTTTGAGAAAAAATTCAATTTTTCAACCAAAATTCGAATTTTGAAAAACTATTTCGATATCTCCTAGGGGATTTCCGTGCGGGGAAAATGAATTGTCTAAGTTCATATCTCGATCCTAAGGCCGGCCGCAAGTTGTCGTCGTACTCTGGTGTTGTACTGTTGTACCTTTCTGTCGTACCGCGGTACGACAAAAAGTACAATAACCTGCGGTCTTGAGTCGTACTTTTTAATGCATTATAATGAAAAACTACGATAACTTGCGGCCTCATGCGTTGGTATGACAACTTGTGTCCGGACTAAATATGAAAATCCCCAGTGACAGAGGCAATGGCGCAGCCATATTGTGTGTGGAGGCGATCACTTTTTTTAAAGAATTTTTGGGGAAAGATTGCTGAAAAATATACTTGCTCTTATAGCTCTCGAAAGAATTTCATTTTTAGCGTTTTTGTTGTAATACACGGATCTTTCCTGATTCAAGAATTACATCATAATGGCGAAAATTGAAAATAACCCAAATCCTGGGTTAGGCTGATCAAACTTGATTTACCCGATCACAAACAAATCCATAGGTCCACGCAATGCCATTATTGCAGACAATATATTCGTGTCTATTGGAAACTTTTGCCAAATTGAAACAAGTAGAATTAGAATAGGTACTAGGCCGACTAAATTAGCCAACCAAAGCTGGATCACTACCGCTTTATATAATTTAATCTGTAGCATATAAGTCTGCGCATGCTTGTTCTTTTTTGCACGTTCTATGAAAAATTTTGGAGCAAGAGAAGCAAATATGATCAAAAGAAATGTTAATACAACCACAATATTTAATCCAATGATAACGAGATTTAAGAGTGGGATCGAAGCATCGAGTAATTTGAAATCTAAAAGTTAATAATAGAAAATTCAAAGCATGCGACCGTAGTTCACATATGTACCCCCATAGTTCACATATGTACTTAAAGGACCAATCTAGTAAGTTATAATCATATGAAAAAATGATATATGAAAAAAAGGAAAAATCATAAAAAATGGAGCATTTTTTGTTTTTACGGTATGTTCTGAATCGTTGTAGTTTTCGAGATAATTGCGTTTAAAATTTTGAATTTGTTTCAAGCTCTTCGTTGTAATACACAAACTTTTTTGAATTTTTTGCGGAAAAATCGATTTTTGCATCGATTTTTTAAATT
>JAQGCP010000385.1:0-17558 GCA_034699885.1 Acrobeloides thornei
AAAGTCACCAACTTGAAAATTTCATATCTCGGCGAAAATAAAAGTTTTTTCGATAATTTTTATCATAAAAAATTCCTTAGATCCACAGCTATCCAAAATGTGGTCACTCGTGAAAATCCGATTTAAATGATCGTTCGAAAAATTCATTTTCAAAAATTTCGGTCATTCCGAAGCCGTTGCTAGTGGTCCTTTAATGAAGTTTATCATCAAAAATATCATTTTTTTAGTGTCTCCGCGCAAAAATTCGTGCAATTGGAAAAAAATCGCAAAAATCTGGTAATATTTTTTTTAAAGTTCAGATGCTGATCTAAAATCCCAATGACGGTTTTTTTGAAAGACATTCATAATTATCGAGAAAAACTATATGGAACATTCGTTTCCGAATCGTTTTCAATTTTTCATGTTTGCCTGATTCAATCAATCAATTTTTATCTAGGATGTTCTAGACAGTTTAGAAAAATCAAAAATTCAACGTAAAATCGGTTTTTGAACTTCGTATTTGAATTTTTTAGAAATTGAATTTTGGCTCGAAACGACTTTTAAAAATTTTCCCATGCATCAATCTCACTAAATAAATTCTATTTGGAGCGTAGTAGAACCGTTTAACACTATGCCCTTTCAAGTTCGAATGTTCAAGAAAACATCTCTTAAAAGCATCTTATTTTTGAAAAGCCTAATATTTTTGAAAACTAACAATTTGTAATTATGTGGTGAACTTTAGTGGGAGCTCTACACTTGAACTTTTGTCTTTTATGCCTCCCTAAAGCTATGTGAATGAAGTTACTCTTTTTTTCAATGTAATCAAATGAAGAATATAATTTGGGTGTCCTCACATGACTCTGTCATAATAACTATTATTAACTAACTTCAAAATTACTTTAAAAATAACCCACTGATAATTGCTTTAAACTTTATAAAATTGCTTTAAACGTTAATTAAACTGTTAACATGCTTGAATTAGGTTTCTTGAAGTGAATTGATTTTTAGAGTCGCATAGTAAAGTTACAACTATTATAGAGGGAAATAATGGAGATAGACCGATATACACTTAGTAGTTGGTTAGAAACTTTATTCGACGATTTACGTTTTTTTCAAGAATATCTTAAGGGTTGTTTATGGTTTCGTAAACAGACCTTAAGGGGGGTGCTGATCGAGGCCGGATCTCGAAAAAAAATTTTTTTCTCAAAATTGGCTAATTTTTGGTACTCGGGGGTTTTCGGACACGAAAAATCGATTGGCGCAAGTCCCGAGTTCCGAAAAAATTTTTTGACCCCCTATAGTGGTAGTGGTGAAAACATGTAACATGTTTTCACTTTTTGTCGAAACTTGCTACACATGATAGCTCATTTTGTAGATCACCCACCTCATTCCTTGAATCAGTGTCAAGAAAGCGTTTTTATGCTTCGGGAGTGCGCGGAATCGATTTCTCGCATAAAATTATCCCTAGGAATGTATTTTTTACAAAAATTTTCAAAAAAATTTTTTTCGGAAAACGGGCTCCGATTGTTACCCCCTTAAAATATTTTTTAAAAATTTGATCGGATAAATAAAAAAGTTGCCCAAATAAATAATAATTGCTCTTTTATTGTGCCTTCAACGAAAAATTGTAAGCTGACTAGCACAATAGTTTCGAAAATTCGTCTACCCTTGTTGGACGAATTTTTTAAGATTATTTTGAATTTGTTAAAGATCAAAAAATGAATATTTTTTTAAATTTATCATTTATTCATTAATTAAAAATAAACAATTTTACTTATGTTATCATATATAAAAAATTTTATATTTCAAGTTAGAGGCGAAACTTTCGTTTTAAATGTACGCCCAGTTCCATAAACACATTCACGAAGTCTCCTAAATATTCGACTTTTTAAGAGCAACGCAGCCTTACCTATTCATAACCAAATATAAAAATGGATGATATCCCGATTCTGTAACAGAAAATAACCAAAACAACACTCGTAAAAATTTAGTTGAAGTAAGAGCTGCAGCAAAATATGAAAAAATAATAGACAAAATAAATTTATAAAAGCAGACAGTCATGGTTTGGATTAATATACGTTTTTCGTATCTCGAAAGCAACTCGACGTTCTCGGTTTGAGTGCGACGCTAAATTCCAACAATAAGTCTAGGCTTAGGCCTAAGCCTAGGTCTAAGCCTAAGCTTAAGCCTAGGCCTAAGCATAAACCAAAGCCTAAGCCTTTTTTAAGCTTGGGGAGATTCTGAATAAATTTATGGCAGAATCCCCCCTGCTGAAAAAAAGGCTTAGGCGTAAGCCTAATCGGTTAACCTATATTGGGAACTCATAATCGGGTAACCGTCTCTGAGTCGATTGAATCTCAATATCGGTTGCAACATATATATTAAAATTTACTCGAATAGCCAAAATAACAACGATAACAATATATAAACCACTTGAAATACCCAATAAGGCTAAGCCTAAGTTAGACTTAAAAACTATTATTCCACTAGAAATTATTTTTGTTTCAAAATTATAAGCAGCCGGTTCCATCAAAAATGCCATTCCAGGAAGCATCTGACCAATAAAGTTGATCAAACCAAGTATATAAATAATGACAACTATGATCTTAAATGTATTTATACACAAATTCATATAGATGCTTACTATATAAAAGTTATGCTTTCTCCTAGGGTCGATTCCATAAATAAAAGAAGGCCATTCTATCATTACCTCGAAACGGTTCAATGCGAGTAAAAAGACCAGAAATATAGTACAAATCCAAGTTGAACTTGTCATGTTTCCCATTAACTAGACAAAAAATGTATTCTGTCCTTACTGTTCTGTACTGTCCTATCCTGTCTTGTACTATCCTGTTCCTGTCCTCGTTCTATCTTGCCCTGGTCCTATCCTAACTCTGTGCTGTCCTGTCCTATCCAAATAATGCCAATCATAAATTATACCCGACTAAATACATGTCCAAAATCAGTTTCCCAAATTAACATACATCCCATTGCGATATAACTAACTAATGTTAAAATGTCTAGAAATCCGATATGTGCCATCATCTGATAAGAACTATGTTTTTTAAATTCTTCCTTAGTCATATATGCCTACAAATTCGTAAGTTACAATCAAAAATTTTTTTACCCAAATGACTAGACTATAAACTATTATAGATATCGCAGATAAAATAATAAAACTTATTCCAAGAATTTTTTCTTCTAACTGAGTAAATTTCGTAGGATCCATGGTTTAAAATGTTACGGCGCATTCAAAAAAACATCTTTAACCCTTAAATGACCGTTGACTGAGTTTCGAGAATCAAATTATCATAACTCCAAAACCTTAAAACTGGGGAGTGTGCAGATCTGGGGTCAATTTCGGTCGAAAAATTTGTTCTCTCGAAAAGTGACTTTTTAGGCGGGGAACACGAATCTGACGTCAGATTTTGACCTACTCTTCACGATTACACAGGGATGCCGAATCGTAAAATCACTCAAATAAGGTCAAATTGGCCAATTGAGGACACTAGGGGTAGGTTTTCGGGTACGAGAAACACGAATATGGCATTTTTAGAGTGAGTCCAAATTAAAAAAAAATCGCATCAAAAAATTCACCCAACTCGTGGAGTTATGATCAGAGATCGAAGTTGGGCCAGGATCATCCGGACCTGATCCATCCGGGCCCGGACAGTCCTTTATCCGAGCCAGACAGTCCTTCATCCGGGCTTGGACCCGTTAGGCCTCCGGGCCCGGGCTTCAGCCCGTAGGTCAGAGTTAGGCTCGTTATCCGAGCGGGGCTTTCCGGGCCAAGGCTCCCTAGGTCCGGATCATCGGGCATACGGCCTAGGCCCAATGATCCAGCTGGCCTTGGGCCCGTTTCGACCTCTGGTTATAATATTTTGATTGCAGAAACTCGGTCAATGGTCATTTAAGGGTTAAAGAAAACTAATTTTGCAAAATATTACAACGTGACTATAGATATTATTATTAAAATTGTATACATCATAGGTGTCTAAGATCTCAACTAATAAGATGTTTCTTTAAGTTTAATGATAAGCTTAAGCCTACATACTCTTGAACATTAATGCTTTGACAGTGCAAATATAAATTATAGAATAAATGAGAATTCGAAGAAATACGTTGCTTTTTTTGGTACTTATATAGAATACACCCACTGTTGGCTACACAGTGGGTGTATTCTAACAATTTTTTGACGAATTTCTAAAAAACTCGTTCAGATTTAGAGTTTTCATGACCGATTCTTCAAGAAAATGTGGTTAACCCATCGAAATTGCCTCCGAGTTAGGAAAAAAGCGGTACTTATATAGAAAACACCTCCGGCTGCGCTGGGGGCCCTAAAATCACAATAGGATGACACCGCCAGCTGCATCGGGGATCCTAAAGTCACAATGGTCTAAAATATCTCGGCGGTGTTCTAGCTAGAGACCGGAAAACCGGAGAATTTCCCAGTTATCCCCGTTCGGGGATTTTTTTGTTGACCCATCTAAACAATTTTTTCAAGAAAAATGATGTTCTATAAAGTTGCACCCCTTGAAATTTTGGGTTGAAATGATCCTTCGCCGATGTATAGCGGTGTAGAAAAGATCGATTTCAACACTGGGAAAAACGTGCTTTTTTGGAAAAAAACCCTCCAAACATTTTGGGGGAGCGGGCCCCCAATCCGCCCTAGGGTAGCTACGGCCCTGCCCTTTACAATGGAGTAAAAAATTCTTTCACTGTTAAAAGGAAATCGAGCATGAGCAACAATAATATCGATAGGATTTCTCAAATTTCCATCATCAAGTTGGCGATAGTACCAGTTAGAGAATAATTTTGTTTATTGGTTATACAAAATTCAAAAAATTTAACGCTTATAATGATAAATTTTTTGATGTGCTGAACACGATGGTGCTAATGAAAAAATTAAAAAAATTCCGGAACATATGCAAAAATGACAAAACTTATGTATATCTTTTTTCCGAAATAACGCATTTTTATAAAGGCCATATCTCCTCGTAGGAATTGAATTGAGAGCTCGTTGACCACTCATATGAAAGCTAAGAATCTACCTTACAACTTTTATATAGACACCTATAGCAAGTTTTCGCTTCAATAAAAAGTTATACTCAAATCTTTGAGGCATACCCTGATTTTTTTACCGAGTTTTTGACAAAGATCGGCATTTGTGACCCGGTTAAGGGGATTTTTGTCAAGGTCAAGGAAATTTTTCAAGAACTGTCTTTGACAAAAATCCCCTTAACCAGGTCAAAAATGCCGATTTTTATCAAAACCCGGTAAAAAAATCAGGGTATGCCTCAAATTTGGAGTATATATAAAATTTGGAGTATAAATTCTTAGCTTACATATGAATGGTCAACGAGCTCTCAATTCCTACTCGGAGATATAGCCTTTATAAAAATGCGTTATTTTTGAAAAAAGATATACATAAGTTTTGTCATTTTTACATATGTTCGGGAATTTTTTATAAAAGATAGAGGTCTTATAATCGTTGTATCAAGTTTTATGCCCAACCCAATAGTTGACGATCACTTTGTTGTGTAATGAAGTATTCTCATGAGAGACTCTATCAGTGGTACGACACTGAATTATTTCTTTAAATGTTTTAGCAAAGTTTGTGACAAGATCAAAAACTGCGCGGCGAAGAGACGCATTTAAACACAAATAGACCAATGGAGTGTCACCTAAAAATGTATAAAATTTAGTTCTTGTGCAGATTTTACCATGAACAGCAATTTTAAAACTTGTGCAATCGGGTTCATAAACTGTGGCATCGGAATTAACTCATTCATTACATAGAGTAACGCTGCGATAAACATTTCCACGCAAATACATAATGCTTGAAGAGTCATCTAAAAAGAGGCATTAAAGAATTCTCATTCCCCTTTTCTACAAAGGTTAGCGGCACAGGGAGGCGATGTCATCCTCCTCGGGATCCGAAGAACCGAAAAAAACATGACGAGAATCTTTAAGATTTCGGAAAATAGCTCTCCACGGAGCTCGACAAGATACATCACTTCTCCATTCACCCCCTTAAGGAGGCGGAACTGGCAGGTGTAATCTCACAAATAAGAAGTTCAACAATTTTTGTATAGAAATATTTCCTCTGAGTATCTTCCAAGTTGAAATGGTTAAACCTACAATTTTTTGCATCTTTGAAATGCTAGTGTTTGAATAAAGAATCGACTTGATTTTGAAAACAATAACCATGCTCACATAAATAATTCCCAGCAATGATGACACAGAAATATTGTGCACAAAATGATACCATGGTGGTAGAAACTAAATTTGTTGAATTTTGATTAAAACAAAAAAGAGTTTACCACAGGGTTTCCTCCCATTTGAGTGCCAAAGAATGGATCCGTATAATATGTTAACTTTGTGGTGTTGTAAATAAAAGTCGAAGAAACAAACGTAGTATATATGATAGGTAGGATCATCCAAAAATAGATTCGGTAGTGACCAAACAAGAAGTCAGCTGCGTCTTGCCAACATAGTTCAAAGAAGCGATCAATTGCGAGGATCACGCATGCAAATGTTACAGCATACCAGGCAACTAAAAGTGCTGTCTGACAAGGAACATTAATGACATGTTAGCCCAAAACCTGGGGAGTTTGAAAATGAGCAAAAGTTTTCGGGCCAGACCAGGACTCGAACCTGGGCCTCCTGGCTAGCGTCAAACCGATAAAAAATCTTACATGATATAATATTACTAGTGATCCAGAAAAGAACTGGATTCGTACAAAAATGTGCCCCTGTCATACTTTGTACACCGGCAACTACCCCATCAACGAACGTCGAGAACACATCAATGATTCCAATCAAAGCCATAAGTTTATAGCACGAATATTTGATAAATTCCGGCCTCATCATAACAATCAAAAATGGGATGTACATGAGCTAAAAAGAAAAGAGTACTTTAAAAAAATTTAAAAATGAAAATTAGATCATTTTGAAACTACTTTTCAACAAGTAAAAATATGACTCACCACAAATAAAGAGCCAAGCGACGCATATAAAAATCCGATTGGAATGTTTTGATTTTCGTCGATATACCATTCTTCGAGAGTTCTTTTAGAACAATTTTTTACGATCAGTTCTTTCCATTGATCATAATTGAAGATGATTAGCCAAAAATTCATTGTAAGAAACTCTACGGCACACTAAATCAGAAATAAATTAAGACATCATATCTGTAAATAGCTCAAACGGGAGGGACAAAACAAAAATTTTTCTCCAAAATTTTCAAGATTTAGCTAGAATTGTTCATCTCATCGAGTAGATGAAATTCTGGCACTTATGCATTATCCCCCCTCAAGCTGAAAAAAGGCTTAGGCTTTGGTTTATGATTAGGCTTAGGCCTTAGGATTATCTTAAGCCTAAGTCTTAGCCCAAGGCCTTAGGCCAAGGCCTTAGGCTAAGGCTAAGGCTAAGGCTAAGGCTAAGGCTAAGCCTAAGCCTTAGGCTTAAGCTAAGCCTAATACCTACATTAAACATTTATTCAAAATAAATGATATATGAATGTAGTTACTCTTTTTTTTCAATGTACTCATATGAAAAATATAATTTGGATGTACACAAATGACTCTGTCATAATAACTATGTAATGTTGCCAATTATTACGTCTAATTTCAAAAACTCTTTAACCCATTAACGCCCACTGGGTCATATGTGGAATGCAATGTAAATCGACTTCTAAAGCAGCCAACTTAAACCCATTTCGGAAGCGCAATAGCTTAAAATCTTTCTCTAATAAAATGCAACAACTTTTTCAAATATCACCAAGGGTGATTTTTTTGTTTTCATGGCTAAAACATTGATGCAAAATTTGAAAATTGTCATTTTTATCCCAAAATTTTAACGATTTTCGAAGGGTTTCATTTTTTTCAAACAATATGTTTTCTTAGGAAAGCTTGCATAAAAATGATAGTTTAAAACCTCTAGAATTTATAAAAAACAAAATTATATTTTTTGGCTTAGCAGATTTTAAAATCAAAGCCTTGGAAGTAGTGGTCATATATGATCCAGTGGGCTCGAGCCGGTCAAATTGTTTAAAAAACCACAAAGATTCGTAAACAGCATGATTCATTTTTTATGTTCTGAATGGATTAAAATATTGGCTACTATCGCAATGCAATTAGATCAAGGAAATGGTGGTGGGCTCCGTTTTCGCATCTGCTTGATATTACTGTTCAAAATGCTTGGATTTGTTATCGATATATACTTATCTTAAATCATATACGACCCCACAATCCTCCTCGGAACCCGTTGTGCTCATTGTCCTAACAAGACTTTTACAAAATGTGAAAAATGCAATGTCGGTGTGCACCTCCATTGTTTTAAAGACGCTCGGCATTTAGCGCCATTTATACTTCCGTCGCGTCGCAACGCGACAGTGAATTTTGTGTCGTGCGACGCGTCGTACGACACAAAAATGCCTGTCGCGTTGCGACGCGACGGGAGTATAAATGGCGCCTTTGAGGTTAATCCATATATATTGTTTTTATCATATTTATGAACATTTTTACATTAAAAATAAACATATATAAATGCAAATTAGTTCAACAAATTTCTAAATATTCGATCAAGAATAAAAAGGAAAAGTAGGATAGAGCCAGGAGAGTCAAACTTTGCGAATCTAGCTTGGAGAGTAGAGATCGAAGCGTTGAGCTTGAAGATCAAGTCTGGAGAGTTGAGATTAAAGAATTGGGCCAGAAAAGCCTATATTGAAAAGTCGGGATTGAAGGATTGTGTGTGTAGATAGTAGAGTTTGGGGGGTCGAGTTTGAAATTTATTTAAACTTTTGAAAACAAATTAAATATCTTTAATTATAAATTCAATTTCTTTAACTTAGATGAGAAATAATAATTTAGAAAAGAGTAAAAAAATACTAAAACGATAAAAAAAATCGGCAACGCAAATACAGAAGCCATACAAATGTAATTAAGAAAACTCAAAAAGTAAGAAAAATATAACCATCTTAATATTAGGTTGGTGCATAAATCTTGATCGGTTGTTTTAAATTAACTTTTATTTTCTATTTACACACAACATTCAGTCAAAGTATGCTCCTTCTCCTTGGATTACCTTTGCCCAACGTGTAGGCAAACTGCGGATGCCTCTATCATAGAAAATTCTGGGATTGGAGTCAAAATAGTTCGTAAGCCATGTTTTGACTTCTTCTTCATCATTTAAGTGCACACCTTCAAGGGTAACTTGTAGGTCCCGGAAACGGTGGTAGTCCGATGGCGCTCCGGTGAACAAGGAAGATGGGGTAAAACTTCGCAACCAAGCTCCTGAATGTTGGCCTTTGTCAGATTTGTAGTATGAGGTTTAGCGTTGTCGTGCTGTAGGATGATTTTGGTCTTGTCAGGCCTC
This sequence comes from Acrobeloides thornei, assembly GCA_034699885.1. Classification (NCBI taxonomy): domain Eukaryota; kingdom Metazoa; phylum Nematoda; class Chromadorea; order Rhabditida; family Cephalobidae; genus Acrobeloides; species Acrobeloides thornei. The sequence goes on from JAQGCP010000385.1 coordinate 9,358, forward strand.
TTTTGACGGACTGCTTCAGCCAGGCGATCGAGTTGTTGTGTATAAAAGGGCGCATTGATGCATTGCACTTTCGAATCCAACAACTCTCAGTATATCGGTCCTTGTAGATCTCACCATACACTAAAATGCATCATTTGGGGTGCAAATCAGGCTTTGGATGAGGTGATCGCTTTCAACCCATTGCCTCTTCCGTCTCATGTTTGCGTAAAAGATCCACTTCTCGTCCCCTGTAGTTAGGCGTGAGAAGAATGATTTCCTGTTGTATCGGCTGAAAAGAGCATTGGAGATTGACATACGGCTTCGATTATTGTCTTCAGTAAGGTCGTGTGGTACCCAGGCGCCAAGTTGATATTTGTATCCAAGATCATCAAGATGTCTTTCTATGGTGCCGAGCTGCTTTTCCAATTCGCGAGTAGTTTGCCTATTATCTCCTTGAAGTAGCTCAATCAATCGTTGATTTTCTAGTTCAGCAAGCCTTCCGGCACGTGATTGGGCTTCTAAGCTAAAGTCTCCATCTTTAAAGCGCCGGCATATGATTTCAGAAGTTGAGTTGTCGCCGTAGAAGGCATCAATATTACGACCTGTTTGGGTTGCTGCAGTTCCTCTTTTCCGTTCATGGAAAATTATGTGACGAATATGATTAGTTGGAAGATTTCCTTTTGAAAAAGAATTTCGAAATAAAACGAATAAAAATAACAACGAGAAAAGTGTCGAACACGACATATTTGCAGCTTGTGGTCCGCTTTATAGAAATATATAAACAGCCAAAGGCCGACTGTTTTTCTTAGCGCTAAAAGTTAAATGTAAACGTCCGATCAAGACTTATGCACCAACCTAATATAAACAAAAAGAAAATATCATGAAAAATTTTTAGCTGTGCCTCATACTTCTGAACTAGTATACTTATTTTATTATGCGGATTGGGAAGGCGATCTAAAAAAGGGCATTATAAACGAAACAGATTTAGCACTAGCTGATTTTTTCGGTGAAGCTTGGACAAATTTTGCTAAAATGGGGTATGTTAGAAAAAAAGTTAAACTGTTGGATTTTTTAGAAAGCCAACCATGGATGATTCATGGAAAGTTACCACATCGACCGATCCAACGAATATGGAATATTTTGAAATCGGTGCAAATTCTAGGATGAAAACCGGATATCGTAAAAACGATCAAATTTTATGGAATCAAGTAAAAAAACAAAAAAAATATTTTTATACTTTTTTTAGGTCTTGCCAAAAATCTTAGGTATATATCCTCAGAATAAACCTGATTTCAACAATGGTTCTTTGATAGGTACTACTTTTTTTGGGTAGGCTTAAAAAATTTTTAGGTTGTCCCACAAGTTGGACCAAATCAACAGTCAATACCAAACAATGTTATGGCATTTTTAGTGATGCACAAACAGAACATTCGGCTATAAACTATTGTGCCCAAAATCTTGCCACTCTTGTCAGCATCGATAATGCTTTCCAGAATAATGAACTTCAAAGTACATTTACATTTTCCTATTTATTTTAAACTTCGCTTGAAATTTCTATAATTAAGTTGTCCTTTTTTGAGCCACCCTGTAGACGAAAAATATTTTTAAAAAAAGATTTATTTTATAGAATTCATCAATGCAAACTCACCAAGTTGTACAAAATCATATATTGGTTTAGTTAAAAATGGTCAACATTGGACTTGGAACAATGGAGATCCGAGTACTTATCTAAATTGGGAGTCAGGTAGGAGGATATAGACTAAAAATAAAATATGAAGGACTTTTTTAGGCTATCCATCTAGCAACTCAGACGCCAACTGTGTTGTTATAAACTCGAATGATGGAAAATGGTCAAATCAAAACTGTAGCATATCACAATGTTATATCTGTAGCTTTAAGTCATAGATAGAGTTAAAAATTTCATATATAATTTACTTTTGAGATTTTTATTTTTTGTAAATTTATAAACTTTTCGAATATGAGGCCATTCAGATATTAGGTTATCACGTTGGGGGGTCAGCCCTCTCAAGGCTAGTTCAAACCCCGCTTGAAGTCAAAAGATTTTGCCTAATAGTAAGATCCTCTTCGGATGGCCTGAACCGAGCTTTTGACCAATCCTCTTCGGATGGCCAAAAGCTCGGCATTACAAGTGTTACTATTCAAGTTCAATTCTCTGGATTCGACTCTTCTAGGTTCCACATTTTGTAAAAGTTCCACATTTTGTAAAATTTCTATTTTTCAATAAATCTTTTTCTACTTTATTATCAAAATTTTTCATTTTTTCAATGAAGATTTTTTTAGAGCATTTTATAAACAACCAATGGTTTTCAGAAAATCTTTTGCTTGCGGTGATAAATTTTTGTATAGACGTCAAGTTTTCAGCCAAATTTGTTGACGCACGGAGCGCTGCGACAAAAAAGTCGCTAGACTGAAGAAAAAATGTTTTACTGATTTTGCAGTAAAATCTGATTTTTGAAGTCAGATTTGCCATTGTTGATCTGGATATCGAACAAAAACACGTTCTCTTTCAAAATTCTTTTTAGCTGGTTTATGTTTTGTGTAAGTATCTTGTTGATTTAAAAAATCTTCTATTTCTTTTTGACTTTTACCAATTTTTCGTTGTAAATCATTTATGCCGGAATAGCCTGTTTTAGGGATCTCATTGATTTTGGTCATTTTTGTATTAAATAGTGGGTAAAATGTGTAAAAGGGGGTGTTTTTGAGGGAATTGATGAGTGGGGTGGATGCGCCAGAGATGGTAGTTATATACTACTGTGTATTGAAATGAAATAAAATTCAGTTTTCCATTGTAAAACTGACTTGCTATAGATTTTTCTAGACGAGGAATCAATTGCGCGCATTGTTGAAGCGTAATAATGAGTCTTTGTCCATGAATCAAGAGTCGATTTTCGGGTAAAAAACAGAATATTTTCGTTGTAATATATACATGCATCGTCCCCGAATTAGGGTCAAGGAAGCGTTTTCACGCTTCATCAATGCGCGCAATTGATTCCTTGTCTAAAAAAATCTATAGAAAGCAGTTTTACAATGAAATACTGGATTTTATTTCATTGTCATTTCAATACACACATACTGCCCCCCAGAATTATACCTGTATTTCGTCAATTTCTTTTCTAACAGGATTTTATTGACATGAGAAGAAAATTCCTTGGCAAACGCTTATCAAACCTCGTAAAACATTAAGCATTTGACTGTTTTGTGCACCACCTTTTTGACATAGGTGGTGCGACTTTTTTGACTTAGGTGGTGCACAAAACAGTCAAATGCTTAATGTTTTACGAGGTTTGATAAGAGCTTGTCAATTATTAATTTTCCTCTCATGTCAATAACATCCTGTTAGCAAAGAAATTGATGAAGTACAGGAATAATTCTCCTTTCTACTCAGTCTTTGTTTTCTTTCACTTTGTGCGAGTAACTTATAATCTTAACTGCGTTTTTATCTTACTTTATCCTTTGCTGGCTTTGCCTTCCTGTGATTCATAATTTCGAGTGCACATATTCTAAAAATCCTTTACGCAATATTTCTAGACAAAGAAATTTACACTACAGTAAGTAGTTTCACTTTTAGTCAAGCAATTATATTTTTTGATTTCAACATGAGCACTCAACCAGAAGAAGTTCCCTCCGCTCAAAAACCAAAAGACAAAGTCTTCATCCAAAAATTAGACAACATAACACTGAAGATCCGCGATGAATTGAAAAAAAATGGTATAAAATTGAAGGAATCCGGTTGTTCTGTATCAGCTTCTAAGAAAATACACCCTAGAGCGTTGATCGAGAGGCTAGAAGAATTCAATAATCTATGTAATTCTAAGAAATTGAAGAGTGAAGTACAAGGAATTATTGAAGATGTCAAAAATATGTGTACTGGTGGCGATACTCGAATGTTTATATGTCACGATAACAAGAAAGATGGATCAAAGCTCGAATTCATCTGTCTCGTCGTATATAAGTACAATATTGAGAAAGGAGAAGCATGCGGAAAATGTGAAGCATGTAAAGCATGCAAAACACTCATATGCGGATCGTACAGAACATGCAAAGAATGTAAAGCAAGCAAACCAGGCAAAACACGCAAAGGACCCATAGCATGTGGAGAACGCAGAGCATGTGAAAAATGTAGAATACCCGTATCATGCGGAAGATGTGAAGAATGCATAAAATGCGAAGCACCCGTGGCATGCGACTATTTGCTTATTACGGTAGTGATGAAAAGATTTTTCGAATGTACAGTAAAACCTGGGGAAGGGGGCTACTAACGAGGTTTTATTGTACTTATTCTTTTACAAATTATTAAAATATTTGGGGATAGGACATTTATCGTGAAAAACTGTAAAAATTTTTTCATGATAGATGTATGTGATAAGTGAACTGTCTTCAAATATTTATCATTGTTTTCAGGAAATTTTCACATTGAATAAATCTGGAGTCAATTGGATCCCTGGAGTTTCCCAAATTAAAGCTGGATTACAGTATATTACTGGAGATAAAAGAGGAGCAAAAGAAACAAGTGAAGATTTCATCCATGAATGTCCCATCGTTTCTCAAATTACTTCTGTAGTCCAGTTAATTAAAGGTGATAAAATAGGGGCTAAGAAAACTCAGAAACGATGCTTGGGAACTCTCAATAATGTCGCTAACGGAGTGCCTGTTGTGGGACATATTAAAGGTAAGGATTATCATATTTGGTTTTATTGATTTTACATTTATTTAGGTGGTATTCATCATCTTGCTGGGGATCATAAAGGAGGGAATAGAGCTCTGAATTCTGCAAGTCGAAGTACTGTTGTTATTGGTAGTGGAATAGTTGCTGGAATATTCACTGCAGGTGTTGCGGGAATCCCTGCCGGCATTGCCGCTGGTGCAGCATATGATTCTGCTCATTCCCTAATTACTAAGAAGCCTCAAGGATTGATCGCTGGTATTGACAATGCTATCGATAATCCTTCTGCTGGAACTATTTTCGATGCAGTAATGATACCCGTCGGAGATGGTCTTGGAGGTTATGGTGGAGCAAAAATAGGCAATATCATTAAAAGTAAAATAAGTGCTGGTAGTTCGGGAAGTAGCACAGCAAATGCTGGAGGAAATACAGGAGGTAGTAGCCCAGGAACTACTGGATCCTCTGAAACAACTGTCGGTAATACTGCAGCTAGTGAAACTTCTGGGGCAGTTACAAGTGATGGTGGAACTACTGGTAGTTCGGGAAGTAGCACAGCAAATGCTGGAGGGAATACAGGAGGTAGTAGCCCAGGAACTGTTGGATCCTCTGAAACAGCTGTCGGTAATACTGGAGCTAGTGAAACTTCTGGGGCAACTACAAGTAATGGTCGAACTACTGGAGCAGTCGCAAGTAAAAGTAAAACTGCTGGATCTAAAGCAGCTGTTGAATCCTTTGAAACAGCATCATTTATTGATTGGCTCTTTCGTGATGGATGGAAAAGCTTTTTTAAGGAACTTTTTGAAGCAATGGACAAGGTTGGAGATGATATGATATTTACGGCATTCGAACATGATTTCGTAAATGAATAAAAAATTGAAGCTGATTATAATATTTATAAAGACATGGCTGAAAATAAGGAATATTTTGATTTTATCCCAGTATTCATATATTTTTGTAATTCAATAGCAGGATCCAGTCCAAATGAATCAAAGTAATAACACATGTTTTTATTTTTATAATAACACGCCCAATGAGTTTCATTTTTTACTTATATCTAGATTTAAGATACCACATTCTACCTTATTACTTATTTGTTTTGGTAGTGTATCCTTCATAAATACTCCTCTAAAATCTTTAATTTTTAACTCATTTGCTAGATTTATAATATCGTAGTTTGTTATTGGCTTTAGATTGTCAATAAACATTTAGACCTCGATTTCGTTGAAAGTTAAATTGTAGAATAAAACAAACCATTTATATGAATAGAAAATTCGAAAAGTCTCAGTTTATCAGCAAAATCAATTGAAAACAATTGTCATCACTTCAAATTTTAACGCCCAAATTCAAGTTATGGGAAGGAGGGGGTCTGGGTGAGCCAGGGTTTCCCCGGGTCGGGATGAATGTTTTTTAAGCTTAGATTGGGGTGCGCTATGGGGGTTTGTCTATTTTAAGGTGAAAATGATGTAAAAAGTGTCAAATTTGCTAGTGGGCGATTGACTGCGCTAAGTGGACGAAAATTTAATGGCCTATTTTGCACTGTGTTTTGAAGGTTGTTGCTTATTTTTAGGCAAAAAATGGCTTTCAAAGTGTGGAAAATGGCTTAAAAAGGGGTAAAATTTGATCGTGGGCTTTTTGGGTACATGAATGTGCTAGAGACGCTATATATATACTACTAATAAAAATAGTGGGTTTCCGGGTTGGGCAGATTCTGGTGCAGGTGGGTGAGGTGGGCGCTATTGAAAAATAGGCTTAATTTTGGACATTTTTATATTTATTTTATTAAATAGTTGGGTAAAATCTGTAAAGAGGTGGTGTTTTTTGAGGGGGTTGAGGGGTGGGTGCGCCAGAAATGGTAGTATACATACTACTGTAGTATATAACTACCATCTCTGGCGCATCCACCCCACCCATCAATCCCCCCAAAAACATCCCCCTTTTACACATTTTACCCACTATTTAATACAAAAATGCCCAAAATTAAGTCTATTTTTCGGCTCTAGCAAAATTGCAAACGCAAAATTGGAAACGATGCCTGATTTAGTTCCCTTGATTCCCACCACTTAACGTTGACTAAACTTGGGAAAAAAATTTTTCTATTTTCTTCCGGAGTTTACCCATTTGGGGGTAATTTTATGCGAAAAATCGATTGCAGGCACTCCCGCAATCTGAAAACCGCAGGTGAAAATTCGCCAAAAACGACCACGCAGGGATGCATGGGGATGCAACTCGATTTTCTCGAGAAATGAACAAATATACCCCATGGATGCGTGGGGGATATTTGTTCATTTCTCGAAAAAATCGAATTGCATCCCCATGCATCCCTGCGTGGTCGTTTTTGGCGAATTTTCACCTGCGGTTTTCAGGTTGCGGGAGTGCGCGCAATCGATTTTGCGCATAAAATTACCCCCAAATGGGTAATCTCCGGAAGAAAATAGAAAAAAATTTTTCTCGATTTTAGTCAACGTTAAGTGGTGGGAATCAGAGAAACTTGCTCAAAAAATTCCTTCACTTTTGTAAGTCAATCATAGATGGTGAACAATTTGCGCTAGGTTTCGATATCGATTTCAAAGTCACATTTCGGGATGGTTCCTCGTGAGGTGTAATGTTTTGTATTTGTATGGATTTTGACTTACTTAGTCGCACTTCAATATGTAAAAATCGGTCTTTTGCACCTGAACATAAAACTTTGCGGATGTACTCGAGTGATCCTCGTTGTTCGCAAAGTTGAATCTAGCCAAGGTGCGAAAAAGTATGTCCATAGTGGAAAGTTTTACTATCCGGTTGTGTATTTATTTCATAAATGTATCTCCTTGGTCAAAATTATTTCATATTGTTCGAAATTTGGTTATATACAACAATAGCAGGTAAGGATTCTTTTTTTTGTTTTTTTTTCAACTTTTATTGTACAATTTTTGTTCTTTAGTAATACAAATTTAGCGAGCTACTAACACTATAGGGGGCTACCCACGTGAAAAAATTGTTGTAATTTTCGCATTCCGATAAAACATCAAGACCGAGCTAAACTCTTTCTCGACATTCCCTGAATCAGGGAAGCGTTTTTTCGCTTTGCAAATGTCAAATTTAGATTTCCCGCATGTTTTTACCCCTAAAGGGGAAAAATTTTTGAAGACAAGAAAAAATTTGTGAAAATTTTTTCACGTGGGTGACCCCCTCCCTATTGTGTAATAGCTCCAAATTTAGCGTTAAATTCGCCTAATGAATGCCGGATTGATGTATCTTTACAAGGCACATTTCAACGCCAGTTTTCAACAACATCGAATGGGTTAAAGCAAACCCCGCTTCTTGAAAAAGTATCCAAATATTAAAGGGGGGAACCATTTGGGGGTCATTCCCCGAAAAATTTTTCGATATGACCTATATAAGGGTAAAATCGTGCGAGGAATCGATTGCGCGCACTTCCGAAGCGTGAAAACGCTTTTGATTCTGATTCAGGGAATTGGTGTATTGAAGCGAAAATCAAACATTTTCGGATTTTTATGAGAAAACCGTCGATTCTTAGGTTTTTTTAGGCGGGGAA
>JAQGCP010000386.1:0-17548 GCA_034699885.1 Acrobeloides thornei
TTTTTTCTTATCAACCATAAAAATTGGATTATTTCAAATTTCACTGTTTCTGGTGTAACACATTCCGCTACTTCATTTCCGAAGAGATGAGAACTTGTTCTTATGGGCCAAATCCAATTATACCATTTTCTTGGCTCCTTATGAGGAACGCTGTTGATTGATGTCTTTTTTAGACATGGTCAAATTTGCGATAAGAAATAGTTTTTTATGGTCACTCTTGCAGAAAAAAATTGGAAAAATGTATAAAAAATGAAAAATGAAAAAAATTCATTTGCAACAAAAAATATTGTAATGGTTGGCACTAACTCAAGATCAAAATTAACAGATCAACTATTCGGTGAAAACATAGTGTAGTGGTCGGGTGCGCTGACAAAGAGTGCCATCATCAGCACTAGCAAAAGTTCGGTTCCCTCTTGCGTCCAAAAGATTTTGCAGGAACATATCGTGAATCACAATAAATGTATTAAAAAAAATCACAAAATTTTTAGGATGCCAGATGTTCAGATGCACATTCCTTGAATCCAACTGGTAATCGTGTAGCTTTTGCAACACTTGAAGGTCGACCATCGGCATTTGATTTTGAGCAATCGCCTGTTTTACAAGATTGGGTCACAGCTACTGACATTAGAATAATTTTCAATCGGTTAAGTCCAGACCAGGTATAAATCAATTCGATAGTGGTGTATTCAAAAGAGAATCAGATCTCTAAATGCGGAGGGTCCACTAGACCCCCTCGCCACCTATGAGGAGGACCGCCCAGAGTCCAAAAAATACACTTTTGTGACACCTAGAACCAAGAGATCCCAGGTCCATGGGCCAGGAACCAAAATGGGCCCCAGGGTACCGGACCTATTTTCGGACTCTGAGACCACCATTGAAAAAAATTTCCCCTATGGGGACCAAGGTGGGCTTTCCGATTTTGGAACTTTTGTAAAAATTTGGAGATCACCCTATATATTCAAAATTTCAGGCAGAACTCTACGGTCTGACCAACCATATCGGCGAAAATCTCACCGATCTCGAAACCATCCAACAACGCTATTATTATTCCCTAGCCGAACTCGCCGTTGGTGGTCGTTGCAAGTGCAATGGGCATGCGGCACGATGTATTTTTGACAAGCTCGGCCGGTACACTTGTGACTGCAAGCATAATACCGCAGGGACTGATTGTGAAAAGTGCAAGCCGTTTCATTACGATCGGCCTTGGGCAAGAGCAACTGGGGATGATGCACATGCTTGTGTTGGTAGGTTTTCGGAACACACCTGCGCAGCCCCGTACATTTGTAAATGAGGGTGAAGAGGTTGTGCAGGGATAGAGAGTAGGGGTCGCGCAGGGTCGGGGTAAGGTGTCACGTGGGATGAGGGACGAAGGTGATTTTTGAAATTTTGTTTCACCTTGATCCCCCCCCCCCCTATGCTTTTGCCTAAAATTTTGAAAAAATTTCAAAAAAACGTGAGGAGCCAAGGGGAGGGGGTCGCACACGTTTTCAAAATATTTTACGGGTTGTTGTGCAAATGTGTTTTGGAAAATTGTGAAATCTTGTACATTTGGATAGATTGCATTTCGGAGCTTTTCAAATGGTTTCTCATATAGTTTAGAGTCTTCTATTGTTGGGTGTCTTTTGTGTCCTCAGACTTGAAATCTGTCAACAATACGACTTTGGGTTCAAGATCGGATTTCATAAGCCTATTTTCTTGCTCAACTTGATAACTTAGTGCATTTTGAGGCAGGGATTGGCATACACATATATTAGGCATTTTTCACCAAGATAAAGATACAACTTCTATAGGGCATGAGCAAAGTGTGACGTAGAATTCACCGGGTAGAGTTTGATCCCCTCTGGGTCGAAAATTTATTTTTTTGAGAAAAATCGAATTTTTGCATCAAGTTAGAATTTTTTTAGTGAAAAAGATTTTTTCATGTTTTCTATTTTTTCAAAGCTAGCTCTTTACCCTTTCCAACAGATGATAAATGGTCGGTAACCTGGCTAATGACAACGTTTCTAGCCTAACCTTTTGTGTCTCTATTGTCCAATATGGCCACATTATGGCCTCTTTCATTGAAGCACCGTAATCATTTCACACCTCTCTTGATTTTAGAAAGACTCATGAATGAATGAACGAACGATTTTTTGAGAATCCAATCATCTTATGCATAATTAAGTTTTTTCTCGTGCAAAAAATATTTGGCATATAATACTTTGGCAATGTCAACACTTCGGAAATCTTCTCAGTTCCGCTTATGTGATTTATCATTTTTGTTCGGGAAAAAGAGCAATGTTGTTATGGCTGAATGAATTCTATTTAGATGAGAATATTTTATGCAGATTTTAGCATAAAAGGTGTTTTTTAGAAAAAAAAGAAAATGCATTTATAAAGTTTTTTGTAGTACACAGGTCCCGAAATTGTTTAAAGGGGGAGTCAACTTTGCAGCAGCATCTCCAAAAAAAGGATGCATTTTGACGCTTCGGGGACGCGCGGAATCGATTTCCCGCATAAAATAACCCCTAGAAAACCCCTAGAAAAATTTTCCGAAAAATTGAATTTTTCCAAGTTGCTCTTTTTCTTTTTTACTATCCATCTTCTTCTAATTTTTCATCTCCTTCTTGCATCACAAAAATCACTTAATAAATTCCCTTTTGTTTCAAATTATTCCAAATACAACTTTTGAATAAGAAAATATTTTTCAAGTGTCATCTTAAAACTTTTTCAAGAGTATCCAAAATTGTCGTTTTCATTCAGAAAATCTTCCAAACTATTAGGCAATCAATCGATCCCTCTTTGAGAAATCCGTTTTACGACAACAAAACTTCAATGGGAACACAAATTTCGGACACATATAAAAGATATATGCATAAGAAAAGCAAATAAACCTGAAATAGATGAGAGAAATTTTGAAATTTTTTCTATTACGACCTATTGGAATTTGGGAATGTTTCGAGATGAATAAACAAAAACGACAAAAAATACAAAAAATATTGGTCAAGGCTGGGGATTGAACCCTCAGCGTTTTTGGGAAGCCGCAAAAATTTGTTAACAAAAAATAACGTCAAATCCCTTTCCCCGCATATAGTCCGTTTCAGCCTCAACTATAAAAAAGCTGGACCCAAAGTTCAGAGTTAGAATTCCGTCCGATCTGGCAATATATAAAAAAACATATGCAAAATTTTTTATCGAATTCGGACACAAAGAAGCGGATGGAGATTGAACTTATGATAGTCCATTCGGTCTAATGTTGCTTAACTTGCCAGATCGGACGGGATACCAACTTCGGATTTTGGATTCAGCTTTTTTATAGTTGGAGCTAAAACAGACTATAGAAAAACTCACAGTATCTTTAACGCTTAAAAAATCTCTACCAGAGACCGGAAAGCCTAAAAAATCTCATAAATACCACTTAAAACCACTTGATTTTTCAATAATCGGCTTATTGTTTTTTCTTCTTCCCTTTTAGATCTTTTTTTGTCGGCAATCCAAGATTTTATAAGACAAAAAACCTCTCAAAAATATCTACATTTTATTAGATTAGACCCACTTTTTGATAATGGATGAATGTTCTTTTTTTCGAGAGAATTTTGTGCACGTGTGTATTTCTAAGAAGTCGTTTGTTGTTGACCACCCGTTTTCGATTGAAATCGTACGCATATAATTTACAATAGGGGTTGTATAAAAAGGAAAAATGACACCCAACAATAGGAGAATGCAGAGTGCGCAGCTATGGCAAATGAGAGGCTTATAAAATTTGCATTTTTGGTAGAATGGCTTATTAATTTTATGGTTGGGTTGTTTTCAAAGGGTTCTAGCACAGAAATGTTGATAATGAACAAATTAAAGACATAAATATGCTATACGGGGATGAGTACAAAGTTTGCTTTTCCTACATCCACTTATATCCAATTCTTATACTTCCTTCTCTCCCCCCCCTTCCCTCAGGGCAGTGGCGTAGCTAAGGGAGGGGGAGGATCCGGAAGTCTTTTGATTCCCTCGATTACGTTTTTTCTCTTAAAAATCGTTTTTCTAAAAAGTGAACCACCCCTTCTCCCCGAAATCCAAATAGCTACACCCTTGCCCGCGGGAGGTATAAGTGAAGCAAGCTTATCACAATTTGAGAAAAAAAGTATAAGAACAAATTTTAGCCTGTAACTGCAATCTGCACGCTAAAAAATGCCGGTTCAACATGGAACTTTATCGCTTGAGTGGAAACAAAAGTGGTGGAATTTGCATAAATTGTCGACATAACACAGCTGGAAGGAATTGTCACTATTGCAAATTGGGCTATTACAGAGATATGGAAAAGCCGATCACCCATCGAAAAGCATGCAAACGTGAGTTTAAAAAAAAGTTTAAGTAAAAAAATAGAATAAAAGAGGATATATACAGTTCCAAAAATAGACATTTCAAAAAGTTTGAATATTGACACGAAAACTTGCTCTAATACAAAAACTGATTCATTTGAAAATTCATGAAATTTGGAACAATTTTTGCTTCTATAATAAAATCTAAATCGTTAACGACCCCGAGATATTATCGTTTGAATTTGGCAATTTTAAAATTTCATGTGCATGTTGTCACAAAGTTGTCAAAAAGTCTAACTTTGCCTGATTTTCAATAAAATTGTGCTTATTGAAACGATTGGTCATGAAGTATAAAATCAGGCAACAAATCTTATGCGTCTCGACCAATAAAATTTGATGCTTCATAACCAATCGTTTTAATAAACACGATTTTATTGAAAATCAGGCAAAGTTAGACTTTTTTGACAACATGCTTGAACGCAGCCTAAACTTTGTTCGAAACAGTGTCAGGGAAGTGTTTTCACGCTTCGAGAATGCGTCTTTTGGATTCCTCGTTAAAAATTACGCTAAAGGAGTAATTTCCTGAAAAAATTTTCAAATTTTTTTCACGTCATTGGGCCAAGATTTGAATAACCCCAAGGTTTTTGTGTATAAAATCTTTAGCGATTTGAAACCGTTTTATAATTGAGCTATTCAACTTAATCTGTGAGATTTTATCTCTTATAACCCCATCTGCACTTTCAACCTTCTTCTATTTAAATTTTAATTATCTAACGTTCCATTCCGTTCATTTTTAATCAGGACTCTGGGAATCTCATGTTGTTTCCAGTTTCTTCATAAATGACCGATCCCAAAATAAATATTGGCCCAGTGTCGTTCTTTTGCGAGCGGCGGAAATTGGCCAACGTCGCCGAGTGTTCTGGAATGGAATGTGTCTATATTGGGCATTCCGGTGTGGTCATTTTCATTGTCCACAATTCAATTAGGTTGTTCTGTAGAAAAATGGCGAAAAATGGAAAAGAAAGAGGCTGATTCTCAATGGAATTCAATTGACTGGGTTGTCAATACAAAAGATTTTGAGACGTTTGGGGGGAGCGATTCGACCAAAAAAAATGTTGCCAAATAGAAAAACTTAAAAACAAGCATTTTCAAACAATTTTTGATAATTGTTTTGGGTTATTGAAACGAAAACCCTGAATCAGAATTTCGTTTCAATAGCCCAAAACAATTATCAAATTGGATAAACTTGGTGTCGTTTTGTTCATCTCGTCGATCTATAAAAAATGCCATCTTTTTTTAATACACCCAATAATTAAGCATATTTAAAAAATGTAAAATTTAGGGTGTCTTGTCAATGCTCCAACTAATTCAAAGGAGGTCGAGACGCCGTCTCGACTTAAGTCACGAGTTCGAGACACAAGTTGAGACATTTAGCGTCTCAGTTCGCTACTATTCCTTGTCAGAGTGCGCTTCGCGATCTCTAACAAAAAATTTTTTGCTCTTTATTCCCTGAGCTCAAATTATTTCGCTCTTTACACCTGAGTTTTTTGCGCCTTTCGCCCTGACCTCAGTCAATTTGACTGGGGTTTGTTACAGTGTGAACACACTGTGCAATGATGTTTGATTTAAAATTTAGCAGATTTCTTCTTTGCCTGCTCCTTAATAAATTGTGTAACACTCCATCTTAATACGTTTTAAGACGTCCAAGTGATGATGACATAATTTACAAATTGTTTAATTGGACAATTGGCCGACAATTCGCTCTTTTCCTTTTCAAAAAGGGAGATTCAATCTTTCGAGAAATATTAAATACATATGTTCTCGAGCGAATGCGGGAATTCGTGCTTACTTAGCTCATCCGAAATGACCAAATGCCCGTCTCGTAAATTACCGAGGCTAGGATAAGCGATCCGACTTTACTCCAGGGACCGGTTTCATACTGACCGGTTAAGTGATGAGTTTTGAAAAAAAGAGGGAGAAAATCTTGAAAAATCTGCAGAAGACGAGTTAATTCGAAGTGACATGATGGTGTCCACAGGGGTCAAAATTTTTCAAATTTTTTCAAGTTGTTTAATTTTCACAAAAATAACCCAATAGGGATTTTTCTATACAAGGAATCGATTGCGATCATTGCCGAACCCTGAAAACGCTTCCCTGACCCTGGATCAGGAAAAAGATGTGTTTATTGAAGCAAAAATATGCTAATACATGATCAAGGAAGCGTTTTTAAAGCCTGGAAATACGCGCAATCGATTTCTCTCATATCAAACCCCCTTGGGTTATTTTGATGAAAATTAAAAAACTTGAAAAAATCGCAAAAATGCTACTTTTTGGGTGTATTATGAAGAACAAGATTCTGATCTTTTTCTAGCATAATACGCTCTATGAAAGAAAATAAAAGAAAATAAATTTTTTTAAATTTTAGCATGTAACTGCCATCCAATTGGATCCCTCTCCAAAAATTGCAACCAAACAAGCGGACAGTGTATCTGTAAGCCCGGAGTTACTGGTGTAACATGTAATCGGTGTGCTAAAGGATACCAACAAAGTCGATCGCCTATTACCCCGTGTATACGTAAGTTTTTAACTGTTAAAATAAAAGAATTTGGAAACAACAGAAATCAACGAAAGACCCAAATATGTCCGTTTCGATTCTCAAAAAGTTTTTGCCTTTGAGACACAAAACCGTATCGCCATCACTGGTGGATGGGGGCTCGATTGTATGAAGAATTTCACGAATTTTTTGAAAAGTTTCAAGACTTTTTCAAGCTTCGTTCATTGTCGACCAAGACCAAGAGAATCTCTTCAATCAATGATTGAGCATTGCCCGATAAGCCCTAGCAACATAAGCAGATTATCGTTTCAATAAACAAAGCGGTACTCCTCTGCTTTGATGTTCTTTCCGACAGGGACTTAAAACTTCCTACCATAAAAGTTCTAATATGCAAATTTTCAGGCATGCAAGAAGATGATATTACACCTGTTCAAAAAGGTAAGCCATTCATAAAAACCCATTTTCAAGTGTGAGTCATAATAGGATTATCTCTTTTATGGGAGCTATAAAGCACCTGCTTTTGAGACACAAAAATGAGCTGTAAAATTTTTATGCTTGTTTTTAGGAGAATGCGAAAAGTGCAGGGCTACTCCCAGAAGGTTGAACCAGAAAAAGTACTGCAAACGAGACTATGGTAAAAAATTTAAAATTTTTACGCAAGATTTTTGTTGATTTATGATTTTGCATGTTTATGTTTGCCATTTTTGTTATTTTTAGTTTACTAATAAATTTTTTCATATATACTAACATAGATACTAAAATGATTTAGGTACCCCATCCAAAAATTTTCAATTTTTCCAACAAAAATCATCATTTTTTATACCAAAAATATCATTTTCTTAGGGGTTTCAGCTTAAAAATTATTGAAAAAATATATATTTTTAGTGAAAAAATTGAAAATTTTGGTGAGGTAGCTAAATCTTACTAGTACTCTAACTTGTTATTTTTATACAAAACTTTGATTGATTTTATTTTTCTTTGCGTATTACGTATTACAACGAAAACTTGAAATTTAAACAAATTTTAGTGGTCCAAGTTTTGGTATATGGAAGAGAGTTGGTAGATGACTGGGTGAAATATCGAATTCAAATTGAAAGTGTTTTCAAGCGAAATCCTGGAATTAAAGTTAGAAGGGGGCTAAATTCTCTATGGATGCCTTCTTCGACGATCACTTGCAAGTGTCCAAAAATTAAAGTTGGTAGAAGATATTTGTTGATGGGTAAGAAAAAGCTCAATCATACTCATCCAATGAAAAATTATAAAAATCAACTTTTTTTATGATTTTTCATTGGATGAGCAAAAAACGCTTCCTTGATTCAGGGAAGGCCTGTGTATTGAAGCGAAAAGTCGCGAAATCGTTAAAAAATGAACTTTTTGTGTGTGCAAAATTTGGCCGACCATATTGTCACTGAACATATTCGTAAAAAATTAAATTTTTAGGCAGAGACGACACCAAAGATATCACTCGTCCCGGGATTGTTTTCAACCACCATACCATTATGACAGATTGGACTCCTGATTTGATCGAAAAATTGGAGAGATTCGGCCAGCGAGAGAACCAGAAAAAGTGTCCCGACTCGATCAAATACAAAAATAATGTTGTACCATAAATAATTTTGAAGCTACTAACAATAGGGGGGCCACCCACGTGAAAAAATTTTCAAAAATTTTTTCACGTGGATGCCCCTATCGTGTAGTAGCTCCATAATTTTTCATTTTTTGTATTTTTTAAAAATTTTTCTAGCATAATTCGAAATCTAAAGATCTCTAGTTGTTTTTCTTGTATAATTTTGTTTAAAATCAATATTTTCGCTTCAATAATCCAGGGTGGGCAAAAAAAGTAGATTTTTGTGCTTTTTTATCATAACTTTTGATAGATAAATCCGTTTGACTTGGTTTTGGTGTCATTTTGAAGTTCAGATTCTGAGCTTCAAAATGACACAAAAACCAAGTCAACCGGATTTATCTATCAAAAGTTATGATAAAAACTCAGCTAGGAATGGTCTCACGAGTGCTGCTGCAAAGTTGACTCCCCCTTAAAAAAATTTTCTAGCATAATTTGAAATCTAAAGATCTCGAAATCTAAAGTTGTTTTTCCCACTCTGTAAATCTTCGAAAAAGTTTATCTTTCGAACAAGTTAAATTATGTATTGAAGCGAAAAATATTTTAAAGAGCCACTAAAAACTTTATGACATCTAAAAATTCATGAAATTTAAAGCATTTTCGAATTTTACAGTAAATCCTGAATCACTAACGTGTCTTCGAGATCACAGTTTGAATTGAGTAATTTTTGAATTCATGTGCATGTTTTCGTTGTAATAAAAAAACTTTTTTGAATTTTGTTGCATAAAAATTACAAATTCAATCGCAAATAACGGCGTACCAAAATTCCGAATTTTGGTACGCCGTGAAATATCTTCACTATTGAAAATTTTGACATGAATAACTATGTAAAAATTTGAAAAAATTTGTCTATTACAACGAAAATATGTATACAAAATTCAAAAGTTGCCACTTTCAAACTCTAATATCTCAAAGCCGTTAGCGATTCGAGAATTTACTCTAAAAACTCAAATTTCTCCGATGTATTTCCAGATGACATTCAGTTTTTTCCGAGGTGACTTTTGTCTTTGAGCCAAATTTTAAAAAATATTTTTTATTATACTTTTTTCATATCCATTTTTTTTGCCAAAAATCTCATATTTTAGTTTTTGTAAAGTTCAAAAATTAAATTTTTATGGTAATGTATTGTAATTTTTCTCGCAAAAAAATTTCTTTCAGGGTTGTGTCCGAAGCAGAGGTGCGACAAGGCCGCGATAAACTTTTAACTGTCGTTCAGGAGCTGGATTGGGCCCACCGATAGTCATTATGTCATAGTGTCTTCCAAAAACAGTTTTACACACTTTCACTACGACTTATCAGGATTGTTGGTGTGGTTCTACATAACCCATGAATGCGAATGGAGGATCCCATCCCCTCGTTTTTGGAAATAACAAATGTCGAGGACACGTTAGCGTATAGTGGCAACTATTTTATGGCCCGGTCTGGGCCGCAAAAATCGTGGCCTCGGTCCAGTCCATCTTTTAGACCACATTTAAGCCTCTCCCCGAAAATAGATTCCGGAAAAGGCCCTTTTCTTTTTGTTATAATTATTGTAAATTTTTATACTTAAAAAAAATTTCTTGCCCAAAGTTATTTCTGGAAATAAACGATTTATTTTATTTTTTACACCATTTTTTCGTATCGTAAAAAACACCCATTTCATGAAAAAAACGCAAAACTTTGGATTCCACAAAGATGGATGTGAAGAATTGTCTTCTAGCTGTCAACAAGCAAAGGCGGATAGTTAAAACAAATGGGCCATTCCATGATTCGGAAGGAAGTTGTGAAAAACCGAAGATTGATGAGTTCACAGTAGGGGATTCCTAGCGGCTAGAAAAAGAACACATTTTGATTCGAGTTAAAAGAATGACCACAAATTATCCAAAAATGCCAATTTTAGGGAAATTTCAAGGTTTTTTTTCCTGCCTCTCTCTTCCTATTCATTTTCAGGAGAGATGAGGGATGCGCAGTCCACAACAGAAGTTACTACTCCTAAATTACTGGGGAACATGTCTAATGCCCCGGGCCAGGATTTTACATGCTCAAGGCTTCAGAAATCGAACTTAGACTTCCTGGGCCCAACGTTGCTTAACTTGCAAGATCGGAACGGCGGCGTATCGAGAGAACTATGTTGTGAAAAATTATATATGCCATTGCTTTTATTTAAGTGTTGCACGAAACACCAATTAAGATACCCGCACCAATCCCCATATTACAAAAATACAAAAAACATTTTTAAAAAAACTATTTAAAATCCTTGACACCTGACTGGGATTTGCATGGTTTCGGTGTAGCTTGGGTTTTGTTCGGGCAATTCCAAGATAGCCTTGGGGTTGCGGCGAGCTTCACGGAGGAGTTGACGGGCTTCGCTGGAGCTGCGTTGGAGGCAGATATACTTGGTCTTTTGTTCCTTTTCTTCGGAAGCTTGGGTTCCACGTGGGCACTCCTTCACGGGCTTTTGGCTGAAGCAGACTTTTTGGTTGTATTCAACAACATCGGTCTTCTCGAAAGGCTCTAAAAATTAATATTTTATTTTGTTTTTAAAAAATTTGCATACTTTGGTTTTCTTGATTTTCTTGTTCACGATCTTGTTGACGATCTTGTTGGTATTGATATTCATCATCCATGTTCATGCGCTCATAACGTTCACGGCGGTGGGTCTCTTCGAAATCCTCACGGCATTCATCATCCATAACAGAGTAGCTGCGGTGGAACTCCTTCATGTCTTGGGTGTTTTCGTTGTTGGCCATGCGAAAGACGTCTTCGGAATCGTCGTTGTAGTGTCCACAGAGACCACATTGGGTGTTCTTGTGGGTTTGGGCGAGCTTGATCCAGGCTTTTTGGCCATTGAAGCGAACGGTGACGTCGCGGGTGTCGATGTGGATCATGTTGCCGTTGCATTCGATGCTAAAAATATTTTTTGAAAAGGTATTAGTAGCTTCGTTAGAGCTCAACAAAGAATTTTTTTTGAAAATTGGTCTCGCCCCCCCCCCCCACATTGGAAGCGCTACGTGAGGGGGAGGGCAGTAGCATAGGGAAGAGGGCAAGTGCTCCCCTCATATGGGCCGAGATTCTTTAAAATAATCCCCAAGCTTAAGAGTACCCGAGGCTTAGGCTTACCCATAATCAAGAAGTTCTTGTTGATCTTCAACACGATCTCCGTTGATCTTAACAATAAGTTTGCCCTTGTTGTCTGGTTGGACTTCAATGATTTGTTTGCCAGTGATAACCTTGATCTTCTTGTCTTCACCGCTGAGCTTCTTCATGAGAACGGCGAAGCGTGGAGTTTGGGAGCTGCAATCTTTAGCCAAAACTGAGTAGCACTTGGTCAATGGAGCCTTGACGGTGACTTCATCAAAAGTTTGAATTTGACGGCCATCAACTTTGCATTCTGGGCGGGCTGATGAGCTGTAGGAGCGGACAACATCCATGAAGGAGTTGGCACGGGATGAAGATGATCCAGATTGACGGACAAGTTCGAATGGCTTGAATTTTCCTGGAAGACGGATGGAGTCGATCAAAACACGTTCAGATGGGGTTTTAACGGTCATGTTGACGTGTTCGTGAGTGATGGGGTCGATGACCAAAGTGGCGAGGACGTATCCATCACGGCCGTGTTGTGGTTGAACTTGAGTGCTCCAGAATTCCCAGGCTTTCAAACCGGTGAAGTATTGGTTGAACATATTTTGAGTCCATGGTTGGATCTTGTATTCGGCAGAGATGTCGAATTTGTTCAAGAAGGCGATCTTGAGCTTCATTTGTTCTTCGGATTTGTAGTCACCTTGGCGTGAGAGGCTGCTCATTTTTTGGATCCATTGTTTGGGTTGGAATTGTTCACCGTTGATGTGAACGTTGATGGATTGCTTGCGGTCAGATCCCCATTCGCTTTCGATTTGAGCGACGAATTTCTTTTGCTTCATGTTTTGGGAGCTAAGTTCTTGAATGTCAGAAACGTATTCTGGGTAAAGGGTTTGGATCTTGGTGTTCATTTCCCATTCACGATCTTCCTCATGGAGTGGAGAGCGTTTAAGAGCCATTTTAGCGTTGCAGTACTTGACACGTTCATCACAAGCAGCTTCAAGTTCCAATTTGCCGAATCTTTGGATGCTTCCACCAACAGTCTTGAGTTGGATGCGAGCTTGGTGTTTGTACATTTTTCTTGGCTCGTAGTTATCCAAGAAGCTGTTCAAACGGCTTTCATCATCTTCTTGTTCATCAGATTCTTCGAAATGGCGTTCATATTCATCATCGAATTTGGCTTTGCCATAGAAACCTTTAAGTTGACGGTGATAGGTTGAGCTTTCGGAGTGTGGGATGAAAGCTTGGCCATCGATAGCGAGAACGATTTCCTTTGGCGATTCGGATTTTGGTACGAAAACAGCATGGATATGGTTTTCACTGGTGAGCAAAGTGTTGATGACCTTCTTGTATGAAGTGATATCACGTGGCATATGGACATCACCACTGATCTTCAATGGAAGTCCAAGAGATTGTGCGCCATAGGTGGTATCGATCGAGCGTTGTTGGTATTGGAGACGTTGGTTTTCGATGCGTTTCACCATTGCCATACGAGGCAATTGAGTGGTGCGGTCTTGTTCAGCAACAAAGGTGTGTGGAAGACTGTGGAAGCCGAAGAGTTGGGTCTTGGTTTCTGGAACCTTGATAGTCCAGGTGGCGGCTTTCTTTGACTCGGATTCGATCTTGAGGATGCTGTTCATTGGCAAGTTGAGTTCAACAGTTTGGGAGGTTTCAGCACCAGTCATGACAATTGGGCACCAAACTTCAACGCGTTTCAAATGGGTGGCGGTGAGGAGTGGGTGGACATTGGTATCAATAGTGACTTCGGAGCCAGAGAGCTTGGCCTTGATGTGTCCATCAACGGATGCAAGAACTGGAAGGAGGTGGATCATGCGGACTGGCATACCCATCGAAGTTGGGATTTTCACAGATGATTCGAGAAGGTGGAAAGCGGCTTGGAGACGGAAATGTCTTCCTTGGAAGACCTTGACCAAATCTTCAAAATCACGCATGGTTGGCTTCTCACCAGAAACGATGATTCTCTTGACGGATTCTGGAAGAATTTCTTCTTCAAGTGGCAAGATAGCATAGTCAACATCGGCATAGCGGAAAGAGAGCATGCCATATGGTTCGACTCCAGTGGTGTCATCGGAATCAACCTTCCAGAATTGGTCACGGTTGCGTTTCTTGATGTTCAATGAAGAGTACATGGAGTTGACACGTTCTTGATCCTCTTCACTGCTTGATCCACTTCCTTGTTGGTTGGAGCGGCGGTTGGCACGGAGTTCGGATTGTTTGCGGGATCCATATGAATATTGTTCGATCATGGATTCGTAGATCTTGTGGTACCAGCTTTCGAGGTTTTCTTGGTTGAGACGGAGTTCCATACCATTCTTCTCGAGGATGCCGCTGAAGAGAGCATCAAAGCGAGCGGAAAGTTGTTTTGGAAGGTAGTTGTCTGGGCCAACCATGGATTCAAGTTCGGCTAGGAGGCCTTCTTGGTTCTTTTGGCTGTAGAAAGGAATGCGGTAGAAGCGGGATCCACGGATGAGTTCCTTCTCAGTTTCTTCGCTGATATCAGCCAAGTTGAGGAGGGCTTGGAGATGCTTGGACCTAAAAAAATATTTAGTTTGTGAAATTTAGTACTAACTCAGGCCCGTAGTCCACCAATTTGGGGGGGGCACTATCGAATTTTTGCAAAAAATTTAGTTTTTTCACAAAAATTGAATTTGTTGTATGAAAATTTGATTTTTTGCAGGAACCCATGATCGATCGGGGGATCACGACAGCTTGAGCAATATATTTTACACTTACAATTTCTTTTCCATTTCAACTGGAGAGGTGGACAAGTGCTTCATGGCGGTGTAAACGTAGGATTTCACTTGACGGCTTGGTTCTTTGAGCAAAGTGTATCCGATTTGGTCGAGCATTTGCTTTTCTGGGATAGTTGAAAGGATCATCGAGACAGCGGCCATGCGGATTTCTGGGCGTTCACGAACGTTTTGGAAGACTGGCATGAGGATGCGTTGAATGCGTTTTGGCATTTGAGCACGGAGACGACGGAGGGAGTCGATGGCTTGCATGCGGACCATTGGGTCTTCACGGATGTCGCGGATGATTTTTTCGATTTCCATGGTCGATTCGTCTAAGCCGGCGTTTCCGAGGGCTTTCAAGGCAAGGATCTTTTCATAGCGGGTGTCGGTTTTGCGGAAGGAGTCCATGATGGCCTAAAAAATGATGAATTATGATGAAAAATGGGAAAGTTTTAGTCAAAATACGCATATTTCGATCATTTTAGTCAATTAGTAGATTGTCCCATTGTGCACTCCTACATAAAAATTTAGAAATACTGCTCACCTTGACGAACTTTTGTTTTTGTTCACGGTGGCAGATTGGCTTGGGCATGTTACGCTCGAAACCATCTTCACGGGTGATTTCCTTGTTGCAGAGTTCTCCAACAATAGCTCCAGTGGTCAACCAGCAGGTTTGCTTCAATGGTTGAGAACGAGCGGCAACTTCGGAATTGCACAAACGGAGCAAGATTTCCACTTGTTTCTCGGATGGTGCTGGGACACCCTTCAAATTGGTGATGGCACGGACGGCACGGGTGGATTCAATTTCGTTGCGGAGGATTTTCTCAACCAAAACTTGGATGGTGTTGCGGGTTCCGGCTTGGGACATAGCATCGGTAAAGATGTCTTCGGCCTTGATTTGTTCGGTTTCGGACAATTTTTCGCTTCCGCGGCTGATTTTCGAGTAAACTTGTTTGAGTTCTTCGACGGTGCACATACGAGTGAGCTCGACAATGCGGGTGAAAGTTACAGTAGCTTCACTTTCAATACCGTTGACCTTGTCGGACCACAAGTTGACCAACTTGGAGATGAGTTTTTCGATTTGGTTGACCTTGTTGGAGACAACTTTGAATGGTGAGTAGGTTGGGAATTCTTCATCACCGTACATGTAGAAACGCTTCTCTTCAGTGTCCCATTCGATCGAATAGATCAACTTCTCTTCTTTTCCCATGTTTTGGGTCTCGGTTTTTCGGGATTGGCGGGCTTCTTGGGCTTCAACATAGGTCAATTCACCAGCGACAATAGTGCGCATTGGTCTTTGTTCTTCGGCATTGATCATCTTGAACATGTAGTGGGAAACCATCTCGACTTTTTGGAGGCCGAAGTTTTCTGGGGTTCCGATGAAAACTTGACGAATAACAGTGGTGCGGTCAAGCTTGCGCTCTTCGAATTTCTCAACATTGCACTTGTCGCATGATTTTTCGATTTTGGGTCCGAAGCGGATGTCGGCGATCTTCTTGCATCGCTTGAAGTCAACGCTCTTGGTGACGTTGAACATGCGGACATCTTCTTCGTTGTCTTCGGAGTAACGGTTGTACTTGTTGTGTGGGCTCATCTTGTTGATGGAGTAGGTAATTTGGCATTCGCCTTCGAGGGTCATCTATAAAATACAAATTTTATAAAAAGGGTTATTCATCTTCAAATGTTATTCCCGTATGACTTCCTCCCCCCGCTCAGTGGAATAAAGTACCATCGGCGTTTTTGCCATATTTTTTGTTGCGACTAAACCTATCAAAAAATCGTAGAATAATTCTTCAAACCAGATTTCTTCTTGTTCCAAGAAGAAATCTGGTTTGTTTGTTTTGTAGGATTACCTCTGGAAGAGTGAACATCTTGTTCTCGGAAGCTGGCATATTTTCTTGATCTTGGTATTCCTTCTCCATGGCTTCGAGATTAACGAGACCAGTTCGTTTCTTGAGGTTGGCTTGGAGCATGTTGAGAACCGAGCGCTTGATGTTCTTGGACCAGGATTTGTCATCTTGGTGGAAACGGATGTTTTCGATGATTCCTTCAACATAGTCAAATTGAACGGGCATGCTCAAAAGTTCGAGATGCTTGTCTTCAGCTTGGACTTTCTTGAACATTTGCATGGGTTGGACTTTTTCTGGCTCTTGGACCTAAAAGTGAAAATTAGACTTTTTTGGACATTTTCGACCTCTGCAACATGGTTAAAAATTAACTCTTACATCACGGTTCAAAGTTCCCATGATGATGTCTTCCATTCTCATAGCAACCGATCGCTCGGATTGGAATTGAAGGAAAACTTGAGCTTGAAGTCTGGTCATGGCATGTTGATCAGAAACGGTGGCGAATCCACTGCTGATTTGGGTGTCCAATTGATAGCGGTATTCTTGGCCGGAGCGGAATTTTTGCACTTCACGGGACTCAACACCGTGGGAGCGTTGTTGTTCACCGTGGAGGGCGAAAGTCGCTACAGCCATAAGGCTGACGACAGCGAAGATGAGTCTCATAGTTGTTATGTTCTTGTACTACCGATTGAGGAAAAGGTGGTCTTAGCTAAAAAATAAAATTATTTAAATAAGACGCAGATCGGGGTCGGGATGGGATGGTGTAGGATACATATAGCGATAGGGTAAAGGGTAGGACAGGTTCGTAGTGG
Organism: Acrobeloides thornei; assembly: GCA_034699885.1. Classification (NCBI taxonomy): domain Eukaryota; kingdom Metazoa; phylum Nematoda; class Chromadorea; order Rhabditida; family Cephalobidae; genus Acrobeloides; species Acrobeloides thornei. Next base: position 16,943 of record JAQGCP010000386.1, read on the forward strand.
TTAATGAGGTCAATTGACCCCCCCCCCCTTCCTCCGAAATTCAAATCACACTTAGAAGGATGTCAACAGAACTTTCAGTTTATCCTTGACCCACCACCTATTAATCAGAGTAATTTTCGCTTCACTAACCCACTCCTTCCCTGAATCAGGGCCTGATTCAGGGAAGGGAGTTAGTAGTGACCCCCGAAACTATATCCTGATTACGTGCCTGGGGTAGGGTATAGGTATAGGCTGGGCTGTTAATATAAAAAACAGGTCATATAAAAATTGTTAACTTACAAAGCTAGAAAACTTCAGGACCGAATGATAATCTTTTTCCATTACCCTTCCTTAAATATTCATTTTCATAGCCTTTGACATCTGACGATCCAGTTTGATTGACATCGGCATCTCGCATGGCGCCGAACCAGTCTTGGACGGCCGCTTTTTTGGCGCCCTATTTCCAGTCCGCTTGATAGTGATAAGAATGCTGCTATTATGAAAAACTGTAGCTTTCAAGGAAAGAGGGACAATATGAGCTGATTAGGCACTAATGGTTTCGACAATAAAGCTAACTGTCAATCTAAACGCGTTTGGTCTTTGTTAATAATCAAGATTTTTGATACA
>JAQGCP010000387.1:0-17546 GCA_034699885.1 Acrobeloides thornei
AAAAAAAAATTTTTTCGGAAAAATTTGCATAAAATCCGGTTTTTTTTTGGCCCACCCTGTATAAAAATTATGCCCTTGCTCTTAGATTTGTTTAATTTCCAAAAATTCCATCAAAATCTTTTAAAAAAAAATCAAACTGCAAATCCGGCGGGTTTTACCCTCCATCTTGCCAAATGGCTGCCAAACTCGTGCCATGCGGCGGCTTTTACCTAGACCCCAAATTAGTTCGTTATTTTCCAAAAGTCGAAAATTCAAAATCATTTTCCAGAAAAAAGTTATGCCAAAATAAAATATTCATTTCACCTGAAACACCTTGTATATGAAACATACGTGTATGCATCTTTACTTCTTAACTTACACTTTAATTAGATTTCAATTAGAAAAATTCTAATAGTTATCCAAATTTAGGGAGCAAATTTGCCGAATGGAACCGACTTTGGGGAGCGGTCGTTCGGTCCCCAAAAATCAAAGAAATTTGATTCTTCGGCCATATTCACTTTCTACGTTTTTACAAAAAGATTTTTAAAGGGGGGACCATTTATATACCGAAATCGCGTATTGAGGTGTGGGAGGCATGAGTGAGGTCGGGGGGGGGGCAGAGAGTTGTGAGGAATGATGATGAGGTGGGAGGCACGTGAGAGGTGGGGAGGGGCAGGTAGATGTGGATGATGGAAAGGAGGTTGGGGGGGGGGATATATATGAAGGGAAGATGGTAAGGAAGACATCTGTGACGATGTTGGGGGGGGGGGGAGCAAGAGAGAATAAAGATAAAAATTATTTAAGTCTCTATTTTTTTTAATATTTAAAAAAATTTAATTTTCACCAATAGAAATAGATTTTAACATGGTTAAAATAGATTTTCAAATTCTGGAAAAAACCGTCAAAATCTTTTCACACTTCTTTTTGTTAAATGGGGGGGGGTATTTTGTAGCCGCATCTCGAAAAAATTTATTTTTAAAAACGACCCTATTAGGGGTAAACCCATGCGAAAAATCGATTGCGCGCATTCCCAAAGCCTGAAAATGCTTCCTTGACCCTGATTTAGGAAAATAACAGTACACACTCTTATTTCCCTGAATCAGGGTCAGGGAAGCGTTTTCAAGCTCAAAATCGCGCAATCTATTCCCTCGCATGAAATTACCCCAGAAATATGATTTGAGTGAGAAATTTGAAAAATTTTCGATTTTCGCTTCAATATACACACCTATTTCCCTAAATCAGGATCAAGGAAACATTTTCAGTCTTTGGGAATGCGCGTAATCGATTTTTTGCATGATTTTATCATTAATAGGGTCGTTTTTGTAAAAATATTTTTTTTCCGAGATGCGACTACAAAGTACACCCCCCCCCGAAGTCTGAATCCATATTTAGAATCCGAATTCAGAATCTGAACTCAAAATCCAGATTCAGAATCCGAAGTCAGAATCCAGATTCAGAATCCGAAGTTAGAATCCAGATTCATAATCGTATTCAGAATCCGAAATCAGAATTCGGATTCAGAATCCGAATTCATAATCCATATTCATAATCTTATCCAGATTCAGAATCCGAATTCAAAATCCTTATTCAGAATCCGAACTCAAAATTCAGATTCCGAAGTCAGAATCCATATTCAGTTTCCGGATTCAGAATCCGGAGTCAGAATCCAGATTCAGAATCCGAAGTCAGATTCAAAATCCGAAGTTAGAATCCAGATTCATAATCGTATTCAGAATCCGAAGTCAGAATCCCATTTCAGAATACTGGTTCAGAATCCGATTTCAGAATCCATATTCATAATCCGAACTCAGAATCCAGATTCATATCGGATTCAGAATCCGAAGTTAGAATCCAGATTCATAATCGTATTCAGAATCCGAAGTCAAAATCCATATTCATATCAGATTCATAATCCTGGTTCAGAATCCATATTCATAATCCGAACTCAGAATCCAGATTCATATCGGATTCAGAATCCGAAGTCAGAATTCAGAATCTGAAGTCAGAATCCGATTTCAGAATCCATATTCATAATCCGAACTCAGAATCCGAAGTCAGAATCCAGATTCATAATCGTATTCAGAATCCGAAGTCAGAATCCGATTTCAGAATCCTGGTTCAGAATCTGATTTCAGAATCCATATTCATAATCCGAACTCAGAATCCGAAGTCAGAATCCAGGTTCAGAATCCGAACTAAGAATTTAGATTCAGAATCCGTAGTCAGAATCCAGATTCCGAAGTCAGAATCGGATTCAAAATCCGTATTCAGAAGCCAAAGTCAGAATCCAGGTTCAGAATCCGAACTCAGAATCCAGATTCCTAAGTGAGAATCGTATTCAAAATCCATATTTAGCATCCGAAGTCAGAATCCTGATTCAGAATAACCCCTGTAATTTCGAAGTTAACCTAACCCCTGAAACTTCGGGGGTTAACCCCCGAAATTTCAGGGGTTAATCCCCGAAATCTCGGGGGTTAAGAGAAATTTCAGGGGTTAACCCTCTTCGTTTCGGGGGTTAAGCCCCCTTCATTTCAGGGGTTAATTCAGAACCTAAAAGCAGGGGTTATTCCTTTTGATCACGTTGTGGGGTTAACAACTCTTAACCCCTGCATTTTCGGGGGGTAACCCCTGCAGTTATGGGGAATAAGCCCCTGAAACTCAATCCGTTTTGTGAGTGTAGAAAGCTTCCTTGTTGAATGGCCAATGCAACGCCGCAAATACGGAGCGTTATTGTTGAAGATATGCCAATTTATGTGCTCGCTTTCGGTGCGTCAAATCGAAAACATGTTCCATTTTTGGACAGCATAGTCCGTTATCGGAAATGATAAACAGCTCTGCTAAACATAAACCTAAGTCTGAAAGTTCGCGCAAACACGGAACGAACACGAAAACAATAAAAAAAGACGGTTTCGGGGAGTTGGGAGGTGGTTCGCTACCGAAGTATCTAGCAGCCCCATGTAGCAGCCTGCAGCCTCGCCTTATCATTTCTGAGGTTGTCGAAACTTCGCAGGTTGCCGTTATGTTCTTATTTCTGAGGTTGTCGTAATTCATGGGGTTGCCAAATGCTATTATTTCCAAATGTTTTTATGTTCTTGAATTAAGTCAATGATAAAAGCCTAATGATACTATCTACCCACATTATAGATCCCATTAGGAAGCATTTTCACGCTTCGGGAATGCGCGCAACCGATTTCTCGCATGATTTTACCCCTATATAGGCTGTTTTGGGCAACAAAATTTTTAGAGAATAGTCCCTTCTTTTCACCCCTCCTTTAAAATAGAGAGTCTCAAAAAATTTATTTTTAAAATACTAAAGTGATTTTTAGTGGTTGTTATTTCGCCATTTTTGGGCGGCATTTTATTCTATTGAGCGGATTTTTTCGTCAATTGAATTTTTTGGATACAATCTTGATGATTCAAGGCATCTTGTGAACTCAAACATTGCCGTCGATTCAAATACTAGGTGGACGATTTCCGAAATCCCAATAGAAAGGTCTATGGAATTCGTCAAGTATGTGTAAATAAAGGGCCTAGATAAAGGAGAAGGAGCCAAAAATGGATCCAAGGTTCCATGGGCCTGGGTCCATTTTTGGTCCCATGGAAAAGGTGCTTTCTAAAAGAAAAAAGTCATCCACTTTAATTTTTTGAAATTTCAGGCACATTCAACCAATGGAAATCCATTTGATTAAAAATCTAGCTAACCCATTAAAAAAGTTGCAAGTCACAAGATTTGAAATTGTTTATCTCTTAGCAGAGATGCTGTGGAGTGTACATGGTAAAAAATTTTTTGAGGCACCCCATTTCTTCAAATTTAGTAGTGAAAGGAATTTCTGCGCATGCCAAAAAAATAGGAGATGGTATTCTCGAACAAATCTCCAGTGAACTTCACAATTTTTACATTTTTGATTTGGGGTTATACAATTATGCGGCTAGACATGCAAAACTTGTACGACTTATACCAATTTCTGAGGTAGGCTGATAAAAAAATAATTTAATAAAAAGAAGATATTTTTAGAACCAAGTCCAGCTTTATAAAGACTATTTGACTATGGCAAAAATTTTCAATTTATTCGAATATAATTTATACGAATCGAAATTAGTAGAATAATTATTTTAAACAATTTGTTTGTACATTTTGGTAATAAATTTAAAAAAAATTGAAGATTACAACAACTCTATCACAATTACTGGAATGCCGGACAGTTGGTCGACCGGACTATGGCAAAAACTTGGTCGACCCGGACACTTGATCGACTGGACACTTGGCCGACCAGACAGTTGGTCGACTCGGGCCTAAAGCCTAAGGCCTAAGCCTAAGGCCCAAGCCCTAAGCCTAGGCCTAAGCATAAGCCTAAGCTCTAAGCCTAAAGCCTAAAGCCTGAAGCCTAAGGTCTAAGCCTAAAGCCCCCTGTCCAGTCGATCAACTGTCCGACAACGCAATTACTGAAAATTAGTTAGGAAACCGGAACCGAAAAAAGTCGAACCGTTCGAGAAAAACCGAAACCGATCCATTTTCTATCGGTTTCCTAACTCTACTGAAAATGGTTGCAAATGGTCGGGGGAATGGATGTACAAGATCCAAAATACAGTTAAACATCCGTTTTATGACACCAGGAGGGGGACATAACGACCACGCAGGGATGCCGGCGGGGAACATAACGACCACGAAGGGATGCCGGTGGGAAAATTTGGTATATAAAGAAGTCGACTTGCTATATACCAAATTTTTCCGCCAGCTAGCATCCCTGCGTGGTCGCTGTCATTAAACGGAGGTGTGCTGTTCCTCATAGTCGAAAACCCCCGAGTACAAAAATAAGCCGATTTGCAGAACTTTTTTGAAAATCGAATTTTTTCAATTTTTAGAGGGTAACCCCCAATTTTTACAAAAATTAAATTTTTAGCATAAATAAATATGACCATTGTATTCAGTGTGCTCGATAACTCTTAAAAAACATACATATTGTCGAAACTAGAACAAATCAAATTTTTTCAATTTTTAGGGGGCAACCCCTTAAATTTTTAATTTTTACAAAAAATTTTATTAAAAAATATTATCACCACCGTGTTCCCCATAGTCGAAAACTTCCGAGTACAAAAAATTAGCGTGTTTTGATCAGAAGAATAACTAGAAATAATTTTTTAATTCTGCTTGGCATCAAAATTTTTGTTCAAAAATAGGGGTAATTTTTGTAAATAATTCAGTTATTGACCCCCTAAATGAATTTTCCTGAAAAAAATTCTGATGTCATTCCTGCGCTTTTATGGGACGAGAGTGGGCGCATTCGAAAAAAAACATTTATTTTAATCTTGAGACATTAAAAAAAATATTACAACAATCTAATTAAAAATATATGTGCTAACAGATCTAGCTTCCAATTCTGCATTTAGCCAAGCCGATCGTTGGCTATTGTAAATGGTCACTGTATAGTTGGTGGTTTTTGATCGGTTATTTAGAACAATCACTTTTTGCCCATTCGGAGTTAAAGCGGCGATTCCTTCGAGATCTTGAGTAGCGTTTCCCATGTTGAGCCCTAGAATGACAGATCCCGGAACGATGAATTTGCTAAAATGGAATTTTCCATTGTATTGAATGGATGCTTACGATAGTTGACCCTTGGCATAGAACATGGGTTGCTTCTCGAACTCGTCTGTGGTATTACTAACCCAAATGGGTGGGTTCTGCGCGCCTGGGCCGCCGGTTGGGTCCAGATGAATGTTCCAATCCATAAAACCGATAGACCAATTGTTGAGAATCTAAAAGAAAGGGGAGTAGACTTGTGATCTGATGATGTCAGAACATACGCCCATGATGAAATTGACATAATAGTCAGCAGAAACCCAGGAGCCATAGTCTGGCGGCGCCATGCTACACTCAGTATAGAAGAGGAATTTATTCGGATATTTCTCTTGGACTTCTGTCAAGGTTGCAAGAGTTGTTCCGTGGTCATCATACCAGTGGATAGCGGCACCGTCAACGTAGCTAAAGGCATCTGGGTCGCTGTAGATCTAAAAATTTAGAAAATGATTACTTTTATGATCTATAGTTGAATATGTATTGTATAACATTATACTCAGAGCGAATCCGAAGGCCGAGCTCCATAGTATGAGTAATAAATACAAATTCTTTTCCCCTCCGGGCGCGAAACGGTCGGTTCCACGGTTCTTGTTTCCTAACGAAAAGCCTTAAACTGCACTTAATCCTGCTACAGATCCTGATTTTAGTCCTGTTCTTTCACGTCTTTTCATGTCCTGTCCTGCCATAGTTTATTTCTTACCACATCGGTCCAGGGTTCAAGATTTCTGCGATTATCATCCAATATCATAAGCTTCAAATTTTTGGTTAAGGAGTTACCTCTTAGCACTGGGCCCCAATGCGTTTTAACAAAGTCGCTAAAAATCGCTTAAAAATGAAATAATTGCCCACAAAAGTACCGTTGATAGGAAGCATTGAAGAACATGGATTCAAAATAATCTAGACTCGAGACACCACCCGGCTCATTCTCCAAAGTGGCACCCCAGAAAGTAATGTTATATTGGGCATATGATTGGAAGAATCTATAAACGGGGATTAATGACAATTAGGCGTGTTTTACTTGAGGAAATAAAGAGCATATGAATGGAAGTACTGCCCATTGTAGTCTCCTCTCAAGTATCCGCCACCTTTCATGCTTCCGGTACTTTTCATCCAGCCAGGGGCCGACCATGGAGACGAGAACAACTTGAGATTCCCTCCAGACACTTGTATAGCTTCTTGGATAGTGGGAATCTGGAAATTGCATTACAAAGTAGTTTCTTTCTACAACAACTACCTTATATTTATAGTCTTCGGCATTTAGTTGAAAATTGGTCTGATTAAAGTCAAGATTGACCTCGTTATACGAATAAGCAGAGAAAGAATAATCACAAGCTGCCATAGGAACACGGCCTACAGAATACCCAATTCCATCAGTGGGTGACCAATATTGGCGAATCAAGCTCGATCTTGCTGCAGGGCTCAATTTTTGAGCCCAATAGCTACCCATATCGGTGAAAGCACCACCAAAGCCGAAAATCGTTTGATTCTTTATGGTTTCATTCGCTTGGATTTGGATGTTCGATGGGGCTAAAAAGATGGCTTAGCTCGAAAAGAAGTTAAAGAAGTCTTGCTCTAGTTATTTAAAAAAAAGGTTTTTGGGTCAATGTGATATATGCAATTATGTTTTTTCGTCAAATATTGTTGTCTACGAACTGTTGCTGCACCCTGTACACAAATAGCATTGTCGAAAAAGTCAAATTTTTACTTACTTCCACTAGTGCCAAAGTTCACAGTGGTCCTTTCTAGACGTTTTCCACTAAAAGAGGAAGTTGTATACACAGCCACTTGGTTGACCGACAATGTGCCAAGAGGTGCAATTTCATCGCAATACGTGGCGTTACAAACACAATTGAAAGAACTCTCTCTTCTAGTATCGTTATAGTATTTTCGAATACATGGTTTTTGGGCGAAGATGTTAACTAAATAAATTTATTTAAAAAAATCGTTTCGAGTTAATCCTAGTGGGTTGCTCAACAAGTATCAGGCTTTTGTTCTTCCTACTAAACCTCGAAAAACAATACAAATAGGGTTTTCCTAGAAACCGATTTCACGGTTTCTCTCGTAGGATCAGAACTTTTTTGGCAGGGTGACATTTTTCAAAAGTCGTCAACAGTGTCAAAAACTAAACCGAATTTTGTACTTCAAAAAATTTTAGGACTAATTTTTGAGGTTTTTATCTATCAGAAATCGCCCGTGCTTATGTTGAAATTCCTCCCGCTTGTCAACCAGCTTCACTTACTATCGATCTACAGTTTTTTCTCCCTGTCAACTAGTGTAGCGTAATTTACGTAATTTATGTAAAATATAAAATCAATTCGAAAAATCGCCATAACTTTAACAGATTAATGTTTCAGGCCTCCAAATTTGCGCAATTCCTCCCCCTAGGACATTTGATTTTTGCCGACACTTGCGGACGAACTTTTGCGGACCCAACATTTGTGGACCCGACATTTGCGGACTCGACACTTGCGGGTTGCCATGGGAAAAAATTTTTATAGGTCAAAACTTATTCATTTTTTATTTTGAGAAAAATTTTTCCCAATTTGGAAAAAAAATTTTCCCATGGCAATCCGCAAATGTCGGTCCGCAAATGTTCATTCGCAAGTGTCGGGTCCGCAAAAGTTCGTTCTCAAGTGTCAGCGCGCCGATTTTTGAGGAATTTTTCAATTTTTTTCACTATGGGAATGGTTCTTTGGAGATCTTATAAAAATTTACCTGTGAATCCCAAAAGGACTAATAATAGACTCTTCCACATTGTACTGTATGTACAAAGTGATTGATAAAAAAATGAATTTTGCTTATGTATTCCAGCTGGATTGATAAGAAATTTTCGGGAGACCACAGTCTCTAGAACATTTTACAAACATCAAGAACGTTTTAGAAACATTTTAGTTTTCATAGAGCATATTTCCACCTCAACTAAAGTGCATGTTTCAGATAAAATTGAATAGTATTGAATAGTACAGAAATGTGCGCATGTTTTATCTCATGTTTACTTGAATGCAGTATAATTTGCTCGAACATTATGTGATGTTGACAAAAAAATTTTACGATTCCCATGTGTTGCATTAAGGAAAATAGAGCTGATAACGGACCAATAGGCATTCTTGTACATTCTTTAAACATCGTGTATCAAATTTTATAAACATCTGGTATCAATCATACTGCTTTCCAAGAGATTTGTTATTAGTGCTCTGCTTCAAATACTAACCTTTCAAAGTGCAATCTTCTATTAGTGAATTCAGAGTCAAGCGATGTATAGGTAAGATGAATTTTGAATTTTCTGTAAAAAATTAAATTTTAAAGAGTTTTTGGAGTAATAGCAATTGCTTTGGCGACATTTTCGACTTCTTGCAGTGGCCAAACTGTGCTGGGAGTCGACGCTGCTGCGACTTCAATTAGTACTTCACAGTTTCAATGTTTGCTAAATAATGGGCAAGTTTGTCTAATCAAATTTGATAGGATTTTAATATTAGATTGTTCAAAGAATTCCAGCTTTTTTCTTCATAAATTTCGAAAAAACAACTCGAGAGGTTTTTTCTATTCAAGGAGAAATTTTCTCGATTAGGCTAAAAGAAGAAAAGCATGTTCACATTTTTCTAACCTGTACAATTGATTCCTCTTCGCATAGAAGGACCTCTTGGGATGTGTTTTTTTGAAGTTTATGAAGAAAGAGAAAAAGCCTGGAACTTTTTGAACAACTCCCAACAATATTAAAGTGTTTCCGAATTTTAAGAAGTGAAATCAGAAAGCTTTCGAACAACCGAATAAATTTAGATACAAATTATTCGTTGGTCGTATTGGTCAAATCTTTGGTCCTGACACGAGTGGAATACAAAATATTCGAAATGCCCAATCTGGTAACAACGTGGATCAACATAATACATACCTTTGGGGTTTTTGCCATTTTTCAAATGCGTTTTTCTCGCTTAGGCTTAAGCTTAGACTTCTCAGGCTTAGGCTTAGAATACGAGAAAAACGCCCTTGAAAAATGCCAAAGGGTATATATTATGCCATAAAAAAGGCCAAAAAACGTTGAGACGGCGTTACGACTAGAGTAGAATTTGGAGCGGTTACTTCAAGGATCCCATGATTCGGTGGTACTGGGCTTGTCTCAGACGTCCTCAAGGCTGATTCAAACCCCGCTTGAACAAAAATTTTGACAACTTAATGTCGAATCAATCAATTTTTAGCTGGTGTACCATATACACATGCATTTATCTTTCCATCGGCTCAACAGAATGCCACTGTTCAGGTAGACAATGCCATTGCTGCACTAGGAAGCACTTATGTGAAGGTCTTATGGCTAGATGTTGAAAAAGGCGACTGGGGCTCAAATAAAACTGCAAATGAACAGTTTTTAATACAATTGTGGCACGCAGCAGCTAAATATGTACGTTTTTTGATATACGAGAGTGTAGAAATGACATCGATCCGATGAATGCACACTTTAAAACAAGAATTTAAAAAGTAGGCGAAAATACAATTTCTAGCTGTACATTAACTACGATCGCGTTGGAATCTATACCAGTGTGAATAATTGGAACCAAATTATTGGTACGAACAGTGTGGGTGATTATTTCTACCAATTTCCTATTTGGTACGTATATACAAATAGCAATGCGGTAAGTGAAACAGAACTCGTAAAAGTTTCAAAACAATTTAGGACCCATGTAATGGCTGGTTGAATTTCGGTGGATGGCTTTATGGATGTCTAGATGAGGTAGGAGAGTCTCTTTAATTTTTCGTTAGATCTTAGGTCGTTCATAAATATGCGATCAATGTTAATCTCTGCGGAACAACTGTAGACTTGAATGCTGCCGCCTGGGTTGGATGGAGAACCAACAGCAGTACAAGTGTTTGAACAATTGGTCATAGAATTTTTATTAAACATGATTGTATTTTAAAAATAGAATAAAAATTTGAATATCTTTTACAAAAAGTGGGATTGAAACTGGAGAAGCAAGTTTTTGGACATGGAACTTTATATGTTCGCCTATAGAGAGCTACGACGATGGAAGATGTAAGAATTGATCAACCATTGGATAATCAAAGTAAACCAGATGACCCACCAGGAAATGTAAGAATTAAGAATGTTGTTTGCCGCGAAGTTATTGGATTGAACAAGGATTATTTTTTGCCTTGAATTGTTGAAAATAGTCCGTGCCATGTTGATGCACCGAAAGTTTTGTTACAAAATCTATTTTTTAGTATATTTTACTTACTGTAAAGGGTCGCAACTTAAAACCCGGACTTTTACATTTCAAAAAACTTTTACACTTCTGTAGAGGCTTTTCTGAGAAATTTTATTGGGAATTGCGGTGGCGAATGTTATTTTATTAAAGTTTATAATTTTGGTTGAGTTCATACTCATATTTGATTTGGACTTGTTCGTGTCAGAGATACACTTTCTCGGGACACCAAGGAATTTGCTATATTTAGTACTACTCCATAGACACCCACGCATAACTTTTTTTGTAATGTTTTAAAACCTTTTATCTTTATGAAAATTTAAGAAACAATAAAACATTCTTATTCATATGATTTCACTTTGTTGTTGACAATATTAGATTATTATTCATAGACATAGTCGCTGAATTTCTTTTTTTAATTAATATAAATTCCACATCGCCAACTACCTTCTTATATCCTCTTATTAAAGCATTTCTATAAGTTTTCAATATAAACAAGGTTATACAAATATCGATAACCACAAAAAATTCATAAGAAACATCCGTGATCTTATAGAACGTTAGATATAATGCCCAAAAAAGCTAAAAAATGTGAATCTTGAACATGCAGGAAAAATTGAAACACGCGATAAGCTTTGTAAATATTCTTTAACAAGTCATTTTTTCTAACACAGGAAAAATTAAATAAAATTCATAAAATAGTTCTACTGATAGATAATTTTGGTGTCCTTTTGTTCGTCTCATTTAGCTATAAAAAATTGCTACAATGTTCATTTTATAAACATTTAAAAAATTGATGCAAAAATCGATTTTTCCGCAAAAAATTCAAAAAAGTTTGTGTATTACAACGAAGAGCTTGTAACAAATTCAAAATTTCAAACACAATTATCTCGAAAACTACAACGATTCAGAACATGCCGTAAAAACAAAAAATGCTCCATTTTTCATGAACTTTCTCTGAATATCAACAAAAATGACAACTTTTTTCCCACTTGACTGGTCCTTTAATCTTAAGTCATGCTTCATCACATCTATATCAACTTTTCTCATGTTTTTTGATGAGTACTCACAAAAGACCATTATTGGAAAAAGTCAATAAAACAGTGAAAACGAACAAATTTCGTGGAATTCACTAATAAAAAAAATGACCATCTTCATCCTATAGTGTAGCACTTTATAAAAGTCAATAAATTTTATTGACTTATGATAAAAATCTCATTTAATTTACGACACCGGAAAATTTTTCTTACAGAGTGAGCCAAAGAAATTGTACTTTTGTGTTTTTGGCGAAAAATTGTCAAAGATCACCTATAAAAGGTATTTTTATGCGAGAAATCGATTGCACGCTTTCTCGTATGAAAATACCACTTAGGGGCCATCCTTAAATTATGTTTGCAAAAGTTGGATTTTGGACCCCCTCCCTACCGTTAGCATTTTTTCTTTAAAAAATCTTAAAATTTTAATGGGGCGTTAGATTTTCAGAGACCCCCTCCCTCCTAACAGCAAACGTAATTTGGCCCCTTATAGGTGATTTTTGAAAATTTTTCATAAAAAAAGTAAAAGTACGGTTTTTTGGCTCACGCTTTTACTCTCATAGAGTTCAACAACCCAACTTTGAAAATCTTCATTCCAATCATTTGAGTTTTTTTGTATCATTGTAATTTTTATAATGTTAAAAAACGTTTAATTAAAAAACTCGCATATTAATACGAATACGCCAATGATGGTAAACAATCAACAAGTTAACAAGAGAGACAGAGTTGGATAGTCGGTACTACTTCAGAATAGTTGACCCAGGCACGTAACCAGGATTTCTTGACGGGGGCAATGACCCTTTTTTTCTGAGCGATTTCATGTCAACCATGGGGGGTCACCTATTCAGAAATAGTACCTCCAACTCTAATACAACTGGGTTTATAACCTTTCCAACCTTTCGGGCAGTTTTTTATGTGGACTAAAATTTTCCACCAAAAGGTCAGTTTTATATTTTGCACAAAATAACAAGATCTCTTATACAGTGATGGAAAATTTTGGAGATATTTTTCACATTTTAAAGATTATATAAATGGCTCGAATTTTCGAAAAAATTAATCCACGAGACCTTCACTGTACTGTTAAAAAATAAGTTATACTCGTATTTTCGGATTAGTGAACTTAGTGGTGGCAAAAAGTTTTTTTTATTAAAAATCAGTGGCGTAGCCAGGGAGGGGCCCCTCTTATGTTTTTGCTCAAAATTTTTGGTAATTTTGTTTAAAATCCTAATAGTCCTCCATTATGATTTTTACCAAAATTTTCAAATTTTCACTTTAAAAAAATTTTACACTTCAACCCCCTCCGAAATTTTTTCTGGCTACGCTCCTGTAAAAATCCGATTTCTGACTTTCAAACCTTGCCACCGCGTGTTGAAAAATAAAGGACCCAAATTTTAGCCTTAACCATATTCAAATTTTGATATTTTCACATTTCTCAAGTTTAAAATCTTTTAAAGTTTTTTCCAAATTGTATGGTTATGACGATTTTTAAACCTGAAGTAGATGAGATTGTACATGTGAATGGCGCAAAAATATCTTTTTTCGACTCAAATATCGAAAAGTTATGTTTTGCGCCATATGCGAAAATTTAGTGAATGACATCAATCGACTGCTGTACACCGAAACCTAATATGCAAATTTTTTGAACAGAAGTTGACTATCATTTGAGTTTCATATAAAAAACATTAGTGAAATTTTTCAGAACTGCTCGAAGACGTATCAGCGAGTCGCGTTAAAAAAGTTGAATTTAAAGAATAAAACTTCATCAAATCATAAATAATAAACAATCATTATATAAAGTCATTACACCACACCAAGTGTCCATACATAGGCAAATTTGGGGAGGGGCGGAGAGCGTCAGGGATACTTCAGACAAAAATGTGTTTTTCGACTAAAGGAATCCCCTCATTCGGTCTTGTCGATTTAGAGGTTATGGGAGAAACCTTCATTCAGTTGTTCGAGTGAGAGGATCCTCCAAATTTTTGACCAATGAGTAGTATGGGGCTCCCTCTCCCTATTGCCTGAGTATGAAGGTGTCAATTGCAAGAAGATTTTTAATTTTCTGAATCACATGAATATCCAAAAAGAATTTGTTGGAATTTTATTTGACACCTTTTAAATATAATCAAATACACATCAAAAACAGGATCTCAAAATTCATGTAAAATTTCATTTTTTACAACTATTACTAACACATGCTATTTTACTAGAATTCTGTGATCCCGTTTTCAGGAAAGAGTAATGAAACTCAATATAAAAAAAGTTGATCGACAGCAAAATATGATTGTTATTTTTGAGAGTGCAGGGTGGTCTAACAACAACAACAGAGAGTGCAGGGTGGTCCAATAGTACCTGTTGGACCGCGTTGTATTCATTTTTGGATATTTGAATGATTCATAATTTGAATTCGAGCAAAAGTATTATATACTATTTAAATTTTTATATTTTTGCTGTCGATATTCCCATATTTTTAAACAGAATTAAAAAATAACTTCAGTGAAATCATTTAATTGGTTTCCAAGGAGATACTTAAAAAGAGTTTTAAAGATAAGCTTTAGGCTCTTATTGCAAAAATTATAAATTTTTGATCCAACATATTCAAGAACCTAAGCTTAAAAATTTCCGTGCCATAATTTAAAAATTGAACAAATGCTAATATATAACACCATAAGCCAAAATAAAATTAAACAACCAACAAAAGTGCCCTAAAAATAATTTTCAAAATATGCGATTAAAAACAGAGTCCAACTTAGGGCAGCATTTCTTTTCCAACTTCATATTTATTATTCGACAGTCTTTTCCTTCTTCGATCCAACATCTTCATCTTCGGCTGAAAAACAAGTGTAAAAAAATAATAAGAAATTTCGCGCTATTTTTAAAACACCCTCCTCCAAATAAGACATGATTTTTTGTTGCATTCTTCTTAACCTTTAAGTTAACACACATGGTTAAAACAAGTATATAGATGGGTAGCGCCGAGCTCTATCAATGCCAAACATGATAAAAAGCCAATATTTAAGGGTGTATCGAAAAAACCGAAATTTGGGCAATTTTTTCATGTTTTTTGACCCGAATTTTTTTTCTTCAAAAATCCTAAAAATGATCCATATAGAGGTAATTTTATGCGGGAAATCGATTGCGTGCATACTCGATGCATGAAAAATACTTCCCAAATCCTGATTCAGAAAAGTAAGTGTGTAAATTTGTATTTTTAACTTTATATACACACTTACTTTCTTGAACCAGGAGCATTTACAAGCTTCGAGAATGCGCACAATCGATTTCCTGAATAAAATTACCCCTATATAGATCATTTTTAATATTTCGCGCTATTTTTAAAACACCCTCCTCCAAATAAGATTCGGGTCAAAAAAGTGAAAAAATTCCGGTTTTTTATACACCCTGTAAGGCATAAAAATGTTATCAGTTCCTTGTTAAAGTCTGTTTTATGGTCTTAGTGCTTAAGAAAACATATAGCTTTCAAAAACGTGGTACTATAATTTTTTCTACGCAATTAGGAAACGCCATCTTACTCACAAAGAGATAAGTGGAGCTGGTTTGCGAATTTTTATTCTACCCTTCCAGTCAGTGGCGTACTAAGGATTTTTTTCAAAAAATTATTTTTTGCAATTTAACTCAAAAATCTGAATAAGTTGTTCTAGATAGAATACAAATGGTTTATGTTTAATTTTTGCAAAATTAAAAATTGTTGACTTTACGCTAATTTTTCAGAGCCATTTTTCTATTAAAAAAACATACCTCCCTGTACCCCCGTAATTCTCGAAAGTTTTATTTGAAAACTTGGGGTAAATTTGCACAAAAATATCAATAATATACTTTCGTCAAGCAAAAAAAATTTCATGCCAAAATATTTAGAGCTACTTCGGCTCTTATATCGCATTGAAAGTGGTCTAAAATTGAAAATTTTTATTTTTTGAAATTTCCTCAAAAATCTTCCTATTAGGAGTAATTTTATGCGAAAAACACGTTGGCGATTTTTGTGTAAAAACGCTTCCATTTTTTAGATTATCGAATCATTAAAGATAAAGTAAGTACATATTTCTAAAAAGCTAATATGCAAAAATTCGATTTTCTAAAAAATGGAGCGCGTTTTTAAACAAAAATAACATCAACAACGTGTTTCCCGCATAAAATTACCCCTAATAGGATCATTTTTGAGAAAATCCAAAAAATAAAATTTTTCGCCCACGTTCAATGGGGTATAAGAGTCGAAGTAGCACAAAATATTTTAATTTGAGAGAGTTATGAATTTTTACAGTTTGTCTGGTTAAATTTTGGCTTGAAAAAAATCATAAAAATCGTTAAAAATTCATAACTCGCTCAAATTCAAATATTTTTGCATAAAAATTTTTTTTTGACAAAAGTATATTGACATTTTCCGTGCAAATTTAAAACAGTTTTCAACAAAATTTCAAGAATTTAGGGGGGGGGACACAGGGAGTACGTACGTGTTTTAGAAAAATAGCTAAAAAATTAGGGTAAAGTCAAACATGTTTAATTTTGCAAAAATTAAACATAAACCATAGGTATTCTATACAAAAAAATTATTTCAGATTTTTCGAACTAAATTGCAAAAAAATTTTTGGAAAAAAATCTTGGGTACGTCACTGCTTTCAGCGACACAAATTTGAAGGATAAAAGTCTAGATGTAGCATCTAACAGCAATATTTTATCAGTAAAATTATATAAAAAATTGATCCAGACTAAAAATACAGGGTGGATCAAATATTTATACGTTAAAAAAATGATCATAACTTTATTCAAATAAATCCGTTTTCGATAATTCTTTTTTTATTTTCATCCAGAGACAATAGGAAAGCGATTCATGTCAAAAAGTCGAAAAAAATTCTTTAAAATTTTTCACTTTTTTGCTTGGTCCCTTAAGCTGCGTTCAAGCATGTCAAAAATGTATAACTTTGCCTGATTTTCAATAAAATCATGCTTATTGAAACGATTGGTCATGAAGCATAAAATTGTTATCTGATTTTATGCTTCATGACCAATCGTTTCAATAAACATGATTTTATTGAAAATTAGGCAATGTTAGACTTTTTGACATGCCTGAACGCAACCTTAGGGTATAAAAATCGAAAAGTTCTCCAAATCGGCTGATTTTTTGTACCAAGGGGTTTTTCAACATGGGAAACGCAAATCCGATGAAATTTTTTGATTTTACCGACTGAAAAGGATCGAATCGGCCAACGTGAAAATTTACCGATTCGATCCTTTCCCGTGGTCAAAATCAAAAATTTTCTTCGGATTCGTGTTCCCATGTTAAAAAACCCCCTGGTGCAAAAAATCAGCCGATTTAGAGAACTTTTTGAAAATTCGATTTTTTACCATGTGTTTGACATATCACATCCAAAAAAGACATTTTTTCAAAAATTAAGTAAAAAAGTGGAAAATGTTCGAAATTGTTTTCGATTTTTTGACATGAATCGCCTTTATTGTCTCTGAATGAAAATAATATCGAAAACGGATTTCTTTGAAAAAAAAATTATGATCATTTTTTAGCGTAAAAAATTCGGTCCATACTGTATATGCCGGCCGATAATTTATCCTTTTTTTGAAATTCAAAATGTAAAAAAAAAACAGTTGAACGATAGTTTTTTTATGCCGGTTGAATGACAAATTTTAACCATGTGTGTGACATACCACATCAAAAAAAGAAATTTTTTCAAAAATTAAAGCCAAAAATTTAAATTTAAAAAAATTGTTAAGAAGCAATGCTAAATTCTCATAAGACAC
>JAQGCP010000388.1:0-17533 GCA_034699885.1 Acrobeloides thornei
TCTTATGATGATTTTTTGTTTATTCATAATTTAACTTGCACAACAATGTTTTTATTTTGTCCAAAATCTTTATTAGAATGTGAGAACTAAAAACGTCCAAATTGCATAAAAATTGAACAAATTCATTTTTTACAAAAAATTTTAATTAAAAATAATATTTTTTATGTTTCTCACATACAAATACCTCTAGACAACAATTTTCATGATTCTTGGTGAATGCAAAAAGAAATCTCCCCAAGCGGGAATCGAACCCGCCTTAGCGAACTGAAAGACTATGTCGCTAGCCACGAAGGCGCGAAGCAATTCCATAACTGGTAACTTTTGTGCATTTTGGACTGCCGTGAAAGCATAAAAAATTTATTTTGACATGTTTTCGTGAAAATGGTTATATGGAGTAATATGTATTACTTCTTAGTAGTCATGAAGAGATAATACGTATTACTTCATATAAACGTTTGTCATGAAAACATATCAAGATAAATTTTTTATGCTTCGGGAGTGCGCGCAATCGTTTTTCGCATCATGTTAACCCCAATCGGGCAATTTTGGCGAAAAAAATTTGTTCGAGATCCTGCAACAAAGTGTACCCTTTAACATTATAAAAAATATAAAAAATTTATTTTCTTTTCTAACAACCAGCACCTCCTCCGCCATCATCGCATCCACCACCTCCTCCGCCATGATCACATCCTCCACTGCCACTATCGCATCCTCCATCCCAGCTTCGTCCACCGCCACCATCGCATCCTCAATCCCAGCTTCCTCCACCGCCACCATCGCATCCACCACCTCCTCCGCCATTATCACATCCTCCACTGCCACTATCGCATCCTCCACCCCAGCTTCCTCCACCACCGCAGTCCCAGTTTCCATATCCTCCCATATCATAGCCACCACTTGCACTATTATCATTCCAACTGCATCTTGGGCCATTACCATCACTTCCTCTGCCATATAAATCCACAAAATTAAAATCCACATTGCTACTCCAAATACCACTCGAGAGATCTATTTTCTTTTTATAATGAACACCACTAAAAGTAACTCACTTTATAAATGAATGCAAAAGCTTTTACTTTGTCACCCAAGGGGTATTTCCGGAAGATATATTATTATTAGTCCGAATACAAGATCTATGCATTGTATGTCTCTGTATTGTGTTATTAGAATTAACACTCGAGCACAACATACAAATAAAAATAATTATAACAATAAGTCCAATTAATGGATAACTCATATAAATAGAAATTCCACCAAAATCATTGGCAAAAACATTAGAGAATGTTTCGAAAAAGCATAATAAGAATAGAATAAAATTAACCATATTTTACAAAGTAAGATGAAAATGAAATCTTACTTATAAGATTCCTAGAATTCTACGCCTTTTTGAGACACTATCTAACCAATATGCAAACAACCTACGAATATGATGTAATTTAAAGTTATGCTATTGTTGACATTGCTTTTGTAATTCGAAATTACGCATCTTAACCATTACAACGCGTTATCCCAATAGACACACCCCCATGCGACAAAAACGCGATTCCGCAAAAGAAAAGCTTTGACCGACAGCTTTATTTACTTATTGGTAGAACTGACGTTGTTTTACTGAAAGAAGGTGTAATTTAAAATTATTCCTATAATAATTTCGGATGACATATCTTTAGAATTTAATCTTTAGAATCAGCTGTTTGTGTATTTATTTATATCAGTGATCCGTTCAACCGTAAGTCCGATCCCATAACGGACTATGCCAATCAATAAAGAACCATAAAAAATAGGGTCGCGAAAGAAAATTTTTGATTTTAACCCCGGGAAAAAATATTTTGAGGAGAGTCAATTTTTCAGCTCAAATGGTAAACGAGGCAAAAAGTTAAGTGAGGAGCTGGGGATCGAACCATCGACTGTTTGATTGATTTGTGAGGCAATGCCGAACGCACTCACAACTGCGCCATGGGGACAATTAAGACGCATTTTCTGAGAGAATTTCCATGGTTGTAGAGGGGGTGGAGCCAAGTGGAAAAATGATTTTTTTTAAACTATGCTAAAAGTTAGTATATAACAGTGAATATAAAGAAACATGTGGACTTTTGGTCCAAAAAATTTTCCTCGCTGAGATACGGCACTCACAAGTTGGCATAACTAGCATTTCGAGAATTTCGTGTATTTGAGTGCAAAATTGGCCTATCTCTGTGAAAATAAAAGATTTTCTTTTACAGTTTGCGGTATTTAATTGTGCTTTTAGTACTACGCGCGCGATAAAATTATATGACCACCCACCCCCCTCGAGTTCCGCATGTTTCCGGATGTTTGAATCAGGGTCTTGGCGGGAAATTCAACTTCAAAATCGCAACTCAAAAATCGCCAACTTCAAATTGATATTTCGACAACTATAACTATTCAAAATTTACTGTAAAAACAAAAAATGCTGCATTTTTCATGAATTTTCCGAATATATATAAATTATGGCAAATTTCGCTAATCTAAAGAATTTTCAATTTTTGACCTCCTCGGAAACTTCATAAGGCCATATCTCAAAAAGAGGTAACTGAATTTTTAAAATTTTTTATTTATTTATTAACACTGGTATTCTTCTTGCTAAATCAGCTTTCAAACCTCACGGCAAAATTAACGCCGATTTTCTAGATTGGTGTTATATCCCAGGTACAGGCTTGGCCTCTGAGCCGGGAAGGGATTTTCCAGGACGCACAATCTCGGTAATCCCAACATTGTGCGCCCTGAAAAACCTCGACTCGGGACCAATGCTTTCCTGACCCTGATTCATGGAATACAAAGTTTTTGAGGCTTTTTCGAGGTATACCCCTCGTAGGGTACCTTCCCGTGGTCAAAATAAAAAAATTCCTTCAGATCGTGTTCCCAATATCGAAAAACACCCTGACATCAAATTTCAAATGCAACTTTTTTGGCCAAAAATTGACAATTTTGAGTCATTTTTGGCCAAAAAATTCTTTTTTTTTACAAAAACGAACTATAGTAGCGCACCTGAACAATTTTTTCAACCTGAAATTTTTTTTCAAAAATACTCATTTTCAAAAAAAAAACATTTTTGAAGACTCAACTACATTATCCACGTAACCGGGGTCTGGCTACGCCACTGGCACGCCTAGGAAAGGGGTGGGGTTTCACTTCTCTCCTCCACGCTTCTAAAAATGATGAACATTTCGCACTTTCGAGCCTAAGGCGAGAAACTTTTCCTAATGTATGTTTTAGCCTAAAATTTTTCAAAAATCGTACATTCAAATCCCCTTAAACCGGCACCCTTCGGGAGGTGCCGGTTTTACGAGTTAAGGGGAGGGAGCCTGTTTATCGACGTGCCGGTTTAAGGGGATTTGAGTGTATTGGTCTTCCAATATGATTTTTCACCAAAAAGTGCAATTTTTTAACCAAAGAAAGTAATATTCTGAGAAATTTCAGCTTAAAAACGAGCCTTTCTTAAAAAAAGTTTCTCCTGCGCCGCTGATTTTCTCTCAGGTATTTCATAAAGGATTTCAAAAAATTCGATTTTTAGGGTGCCAATTTTTAGCCGTTTTCACCCCAAAAATTGCTTATTATAAAGGACCACTTTACAGTTTTACAAATTTTTCCAACCCTATCAGCCGATGTGGTCCTGGGACAAGTTTTGTTCCTTGGGCGGGAACAACTTTTCCTCCAAATGCACAAACTTTATTACTAGCTTCGAGACTTTGGCCCAGATTTGTGTGGGATTTTTCTATGCGTGAAATCGGTCGCGGGTATTTCCCAACCTTGAAAACGCTTCTCTTATTCAGGGAAGATGTGTGTATTGTAGTGAAAATGGGCTAATCATGATCAGAAAAGCGTGTTCAAGGATCGGCAATCAAAAAAAGTTTTGGAAAAATCATCATTTTAAAATCATAAAAGGGTGGTTTTCTCATTAACAAACGATTGCCAATAATTAATCTATTTCGATTTCATTAAACGAGAACTCTATTCTATTCGACAGTCATTAATCACTTCTCTTCAGCAAACAGTGAGACATATTTGTATTCTCATAAATCAACTTACTATTTAATAATACAATAAAATTTATTTGAAACACAGCATTCAAAAAATATTGTTAGGAACAAAACAGGCTTTAGAAATCGAGTTGGTTCGAATCATGTTAACGAAAAATGATGTTGAATCTTAAACATTCAATAGAAAAATTTCAAAAATAGAGCAAAAGCTTTCTATTTAATAAGTTTCTTCGATCCCTCCTGTTTGATATTTGTCTACGCCAATGATATTATTTTTGTAGCTTTCAATATTTAATCAAATTTCTTTTAACTCAAAAAATATATGCAAATCACAATGATTTTACACAGAATGAAATCCTTTTCATTTTATCATATGGTGGTTGATCCAAATCTGATGCATTTATACTGCTCATATCGGTTACATCTCTATATTTCATTTCAATCACCAAAGAATAAGAATCCGTCTCATATAGCACACAACTACGCTTAACATAATTCTTAATAAAGCTAAAGGAAGAGTCATGAAATTCTTTTGTTTCGAGGCTATATTTTACGCGAAGTTGGGTGTTGTTTAAAAATGTTTTTACAACACCAAGAGTAGAGAGTGAAATATAGCTTTCAAATTTTCCAACTAAAGAAATAGTGTTTTGATGCTTACGATATAGCTAAACAAAATTTTACAAATAGTAAATTACTTGCATACCTCAAACCATTGCCGGATAACATTTCCATAATTTGTATGACTGAATCGGATAGTCAATCGGTTAGCTCCATTTAATTTGCCATTACATGTGTAATTCAATACTTCTTCATTTTCTTTAATTTCAACTGTCCAAGTATAATTTCTTTCGGTGTCGAAGGCAATTGTACAATTTCGGGATTCGCACAGACTTCTCTTATGTATGAATCAAGTTTGTACGAATAACCGAGAGTCAATTGATCGACTATGATGTAATTATCTAAAATAATTAAAATCATAGCTTTTTTATACAAAATACGGGCAAAACCGAGAACCGCTCGAGTACAGCTGATTCGAGAAGGGTACAGTTGATTTCGAGACTCTGCGCCCTAAAACAAATTTCCGAGCCCTAGTCCTATCCCAGAGGCTGATTTCCTCACCAGGGGCTTACGCTTAGTTCCGGAACCGGAAGTCGGATCCCGGAATCGGAAGTTGGAACCGGAGATCGGAAGTAAAAACTTTCGACTTTCGGTTCCGATTTGGAAAATTTGCACTAAATTGGAACCGGAAGTTTTTACTTCCGATCTTCGGTTCCAGCTTCTGGTTCTGGGATCCGACTTTCGGTTCCGAAACTATGCAAGAGCTCGAGCCCCAGGGCCAATCTCCTACCCACAGATCCGATCCTGAGCCGACATGACCGATTATTCCATTATCAAAAGACGACCCCCTTCCCAGGGCAGATCATCTAACCTTCGGGCTGAACCTCAACGCCAAGCACAGTATCAATCCATGCCCCAACCGCTCCATTACCATAAGCCAACACTCTTCCCATGGCCAATCGTCAGCTCTAGTCAGATCCACTACTATAACGCCGAGATTCAGAGCCAATTCGAGCCCTCTCAAGACAAACCTCCCCTCCCTGGCCGACCCATTCCCTTAAGATCGATCTCTGATCCCCAAGTCGATCCAGCTTCAGAGTCGAACCCCAACGATTGTCACCCGAGCCCCTCCCCATCTCATTAATAAAAGTCGACCCTACTCTTTCCACTAACCCAACGCCAAGTCCCAAAGCCAACTAAAGGCCCCAGGACCGATCTCCGAGCTCCAAGACCGACCAATCTTTGAATCACAGTAAAGCAAGCGTTTTATAGTTCGGGAATTTGCAAAACCGATTCCGAATAGAAAACCCCAGAGACGATGACTTTAGCATAAAAACAAAATAACTATCGATTTTTGTTCAATAGACAGACTCATTCCCCGATCGGGGGTTTTCCGAAATCAGGCAAATTTTTTCACGGCTCAGACTCGGCCCCGGGTGCTAAAATATTTAGCTCAGGTGGATCTTATATCTCGCAGTATTTAAAAATCCCTTACCAAAAATTTCAACCAGTTTTAGCTAAATCTTTGAGTCAAATCTTCTGGCAAGCGTCCCAATCTTCCGCGAAATCTACCACTATGTGTTGTAACAAGTTTCAAATTCATGAAATTATTCAGAAGATCCTCTGAATTACAATTGTCAATATAGATCTGTTCAAAAACGACATTATTCAAATTTGTCAATACTTCATCGACAGTCAGTTGCGAATACCGAGATGGCACATATTTGTCTGTTACCTTGCTTAAGCTTGTCCCATCAAATTCAATTATATAGATGATATATTCGAATCCTGCATAAAGATGAATTGGATTGGAAATAAAATGTAAGAGTGGAAATTCTCGAAGAGGCAAAATGTTTTTGTGACGAATGATGCAAACCAGTCTTATGTAAATGACCTCCAATAAGGGTACATACATAGTTCAAAATAAAAAAGTTCTCCGGATTCGAATTCTCCATGGCCAAAAACCCCCGAGTACAAAAAATTAGCAGATTTAGGCTCAATTTGAAGAAAAAATACTGGGGTACCTAAAAAAGGCACCAATTTTTAAGAAATTTGAAAAAGTTCATTTTTAATGTTTTTGCGCTAAAAAATCGAAATTGAAGGCTTTTTGAATAAAATTTTTTTAATAAAAAACTACCTTACATTAGCCAATTTATAAAACAAACCGAATTAAAAAATTCAATTTCCTCGCTGAGATATTGAATTTTGAAATCGGGTAGAGATTTTTGAACACCCTGTAGAAGGTTTTCTATGCGGGGATCGATTGCGCGCAGTGCCGAACATTCCCTGACCCTGATTCAGGGAAGAGATGTGTTTATTGAAGCGAAAATAGGCTAATACATGATCAGATAAGCATTTTCAATGTTCGGTAATGCACGCAGTCGATTCCTTGCATAGAAAAACTCACTATAGAGTTATTTTGGTGAAAAATTTTTCGTACCTTCGGCCTGAATGGGGGCATCGACCCCCGGTGCCCCCCCCCCTACAGCTACGTTCTAGGGAGGGTAGTGTAGTTCAGTGTGGAGGGGCGGCAACGCTGATCATTGTGAAGGAGAGGGTATTGTAGTGGCGATGGGAAGGGGGCATGCGCCCCATCGAGGGCCAATATATAAAAAATTCTTTATATTCTTTTTTATATTCCTATATATACAAATCCCAATCATAAGGGCTCCTTTTGTTTTTTTGGGAAAACAACCTTTTTTGAAGAAGTGTCCACTCTCTTCGACCCTTATCCCTACACCACTCGGGTATTGCATGAGAGGGGGGAGGCGTCCACCTCCATTTTTAAACATTTTACCGCCCTACGACACGTGTGAAAATTATTATACGATACATAAGAAAGCCTTTTGTTCTCCTATTCACTCCTAGAAATCTTCGTTAACGAGATTGTACAAGTTTATCACACGATTATCGTACGGATGATTTAATAAAGGGAACAACTTTAGTCGTTTTCTAAGAAATTATTATTAATCTTAACAGAAAAAAACATCATAATGCATAAAAAATGAAATCAGTTTGGAAGTTTTTAAACTTCTTTATGGAAAAGTGCCAAGTAAAAAAAAAAGATTTCCTCATAAAAGTAGCAATATAACCTTGGCGTGGTTTCCTTCACTTTTTCAGATTTTATCATTATTTTTGTGTTCAAAAAGTCGTAACTTTTTGAACACCCTGTAATCATATCAAACAAACTACATACATTTTTACTTCTAAAATCCTGTTCGACATTGAAATTGTATACAAAAGTCCAAAATATTTAAAATAGTTCTTATCGAATGCTTACAATTCTTTTAAATCTAGTATAAAAGTACTTATAAAGGTAATTTCCAGCATCATAATTTATTAAGCTTTTGATTTGGA
The DNA here is from genome assembly GCA_034699885.1 of Acrobeloides thornei. Lineage (NCBI taxonomy): Eukaryota > Metazoa > Nematoda > Chromadorea > Rhabditida > Cephalobidae > Acrobeloides > Acrobeloides thornei. The sequence goes on from JAQGCP010000388.1 coordinate 7,911, forward strand.
GTTGAACAATGTTTCGAATTTATTTACTGATTGCTTTTTCGTTGGCGTTTATTTCTTATTCGAATGCAACTTGTCCAACAGATACTTTTCCCGGAGTAAATAATACTTGGTGTTACAAGATTTATGAGACACCTATGACATTCGAGAATGCCACAACCACTTGTTTAAACTTAAATAATAGTGGAAATTTAGCTTGTATTCATAATGCATTTGAAAATTCTTTAATTCGAGGTATTTTTAAATCATACATGACTTCTGACAATCGGGAAAAGTCTTGCCGGACAATCTATAGTGAAATACACATAGGGCTATTACTCCAAAAGCAGTATACCTATTTTCTATGCGTGGAACACGAATCCGTGCGAATTATTGAAAAATAAAATTTCCTAGGGTCAATTTGGTTACAAAAAATTGAAGCATATAAAGATGGGTAATCGGAGCTAAACAGAGATAGACTAGGGAACTACTTTTTATTTCTATAAAGGCAAATATAGGGCAGAATTTTCCAAATCGATATATATCGGCAGTGCAAAATGTTGTAACTTTTTTTTTTGAGGTCTCATATCAGGAAATCAAGAATACTGGTTAGGTGGCTATGCATATGGCGATGAGGTAGATGGATTTGTATGGAAATGGGCTGATGGTTCTACATTCACATACGCTAATTTCAAGGGTTTGTAATATATTGTTATTATTCCAAAAACAGTGCACTTAGCATTCGTATCGTTTTGTCATATATTGGGGTGGTTGAGAAGTTTTGAGACTTTTTACATGAATTTTGGATCGAAATTTTTTTCTAAAAAGACATTTATAGGAGTAATTTTGTGCGGAGAATCGATTGCCCTCTTTTTGAAGCGTGAAAACGCTTCGTTATCCCTGAGTCAGGGAAAGTGGTGGGTGAAAAAAAGATATAATGCTAAAAAGATATAACGAAAATCGCTTAAATTAGTGTCACCAGAAATTGTTTCATGCCTCGAAAATGTGCACAATCGATTCCACTCTAGAAAAACCCCTAGTTAGTCGATTTTCCACCGAAAATTCTAATTTTGATTCATTTTCGCGCCCATACATCCACATCTTTCCCTGAATCAGGGTCAAGGAAGCGTTTTCACGCTTCGGGAATGTGCGCAGTCGATTCCCCGCATAAAATTAACCCTATAAATGTCCTTTTTAGAAAAAAATTTTCGGGTCCAAAGTTTATATAAAAGTCTCGAAACCTTGATATAAACCCAATACATGTATTGCCATCAGCGCTGTGCTACGGTTTCTATTCTGGTTTACACATGAAATTGGGTGGGGATGGTCGTTCCCACACGTGTACAAACCCTCCCCCACCGAAATTCCCGGTACTCTACTATAATTGCTTTAAATTTAAAAAAAATTTAGTATACATAAGTCCATTCCTATCCGATATCCTTGCAATTAATGTTACCACTGGCTACTGGGATGCTATATATCGAGTTGATTTTGGATTTGATTATGCACTACCATTTATATGTCAATTAAAGCCCACAAAAGGCAATAAATTTTAGATTGTATAGGGAGAATAAAAAAGTGCATTTTTGTGATTTTTGGGCCCGAAGAAATTTTTTGGATTAGAAAGTTTTTTAACTTATTCTCAGAATCAGAGTCAAGAAGCGTTTTCACGCTTCGGGAATGCGCGCAATTGATTTCCCGCATAAAATTACCCCTATATGGGTCATTTTTAGTAAAAAATTTTCCGGTCCCAACAAATCTCTTCGGGGTTCCAAAATCACAAGAATGCACTTTTTTTACTCACTTTGTAAATTTTTTAATAACATTTTATATTTTAATAAAAAATACTCGTGTAAACAAATTAGTTACAAACAATTACAAAAATACTCGGTCCTAAACGCCGTCTATAAATGACAAATACATACACAAAAGATAATTAACAAAAAGTTGGCAAATTTGTAACAGCGACAATATAGATATTGAGATTACGAAATGGGTAAGCATAAACTTCCCATTAAAGTGGTGGTACAAATAAAAAAGGCACAATAAACTTATATACAAATAGTTCTTACGGGCTTCCGGGCAGTTATAAGTAAGAATGAAGATACCACTGTGTGACAACAACAAGAAACGAATCAAACAAGAAAAACAAAAATTGTGAATGGAAAATTATTGTCTCAAAATTTTCTATAGGTGAATGTGATTCAGGGTTTTCTAGCTTTGTATTGAAACGATTGATGATGGTTTAAAAATTTGCAAAAATTCGTTTTTTTGTTGAGTTATGAAAGTTTTACTGAAATTTTTGAATTTTTCAAAGTTCAGTCAATCATTTTTATATAAAACCAAAAAATCCTGGATCACGATTACTCATAAAATTTTCCGGAAATAAAAAATAAGCTTCAAATCGTATAACGTGAAAGAAAACAGAGTATATAAAAGTTGGAATAAAAAGAAAATTGGATTTGTTTCAACGAGAAATTAGCCAAGTTTGTTAGATTGAAAGAGTTTTTTTAAAACGGAAAGACAAAGTAGTTGGAGTTTAAATTAGTGTACAAAAAATATTGCATTATTATCATACAATAACCGTTTTTGAAGAGAAAACCAAATTTATAGATAAATACACGAATTTGACATGGGAAATTGACCAGAATCGATTAAAGTATGGAGGAAAATTCTTGCTAAAATATGGGTGATCAAGTATGGTACAGTAGACTCTCGATAATTCCCCCTCCCCGGATCAATAAGCTCTAGCCTAGGCCCCAGCTGATTGAACTTTGATTAAAAACCCTCGATGAGCTGCTAATCTTGGAATGCTCTGGTGACTGAATTTTCGATACACCCTACCCGTAATCCAGATCTAAAAGTGCCACCCTAGGCCAGATCCCAGCTGACTGAACTACAATAAAACTCCTCGATAAACGGCCATCTTGTCTTGTGGGTCTTGCCCATGTGACTGATCTTCCAATATCCCTCTCCCATCCCACCCATCTGGAGGCTACTGCCATCACTACTAAGACGTTGAGAAAGACACTAGCAACATTTGATCACCCCATTTTTTAGCTCAAATCAAGATATCACTGATGAATAACCCATCTACGCGTGAATAAGACGACCCGATTTTGGATAGGCATGGCCAGGAGTGGTTGCAGGCAAATACACCGGAATATAGGTTTTGTTGTACGACTTCTTCTCTGTTTGTTCTTTCGCATGCGGAATCCAGTGCTTGATACACCAATCAATGATATATGCCAACAAGAGATAAGCCAGAGTTAGGATGGCAAGAACCAGGAGATACTTGATCAAAAATGATGGAAACACGGATTTGGCGATCACTTCAGAACAGAAGGAAAGCTAAAAACAATTGATTAAATTTGGAATCAAAAAAAAGTTTCTTACATTTTCTCTGAAGTGGATAGAGCACTGGAGAGTGTTCATCAGTCGATCAGCTGGAGCTAGTTTTTGGGCTGATATCAAAGCTGTTGACAAGCTGGGCTCAAAATTTTCTACACATAGACTCCTTGTTAGCAATAATGCAGTTAAAGCGGCAAATGCAATGATGTCGATGATTCGCATCTAAAAAATGTTTGTTGTTCAATTTTTAGAATTTGGTCATTCTGAAGTTAGTTAGGTAAAATTTTTGAAAAAGTAAGTATTTTCCTGCATCAATGAAAAACTTTATCTGACTTTTTGCTTAAGTGTAGCCTGATCAAAACTCTTACCAAAACTAAATGGCATTTCTTGATATTCGTAATTGGCAAGATGAACAAAAAGAAGCAAGAAGTGGATAAAGCTACACACATTGTCCCAATTGTCATCCAAACATTCTTCTTGTACTAAAATAATTTTTTATAACTGTTTATTAATTTTATTACATTGGCCCAAAAATGAGATTGTTGCGATTTATGTGCGATTTTTCAAAATTTTTCAATTTTTATCAAAATAATCCTAGGAGTTTTTCTAAGCTAGGAATCCATGGCGGTCCAAAATGAAAAAAGGAGAATGGGAGAAATTTTAAAAACGGTTAACGCCATTCGATTCAGCTTGTCGAGACGACTAAAACTATAATCATATTTTACCCAACGCCTACATAATTTTATGGCCGAGCGGTTAGTGTAACAGCCTTGCAGTTTATAGATTGCGGGTTTATAAGCAGTGTTTGAACCCGCGAGTATAAACTGCAAAGCTGTCACACTAACCACTCGGCCATAAAATTCAGTAGGACTGGTTACAATATAGTTGTAGTTTTACTCGTCGTGACGAGCTTAATCGAATGGTGATAACCGTTTTTAAAATTTCCCCCATTCTCCTCTTTTCCCATTTTCGTCATTTTGGACAGCCGTGAATCGATTGTAAACACTTCCATGACCTTGAAAACGCTTCCATGACCGTGAATTATTCTATTTTTGTTCGATTTTTCAAATTTTTACCAAAAAATTTTGCTTAGAAAAACCCCTTATCGGGTTATTTTGATAAAAATTTAAAACTTTTTTTTAAAAATCACAAAAATCTTATCTTTTGGACCACTCTGATAATCTAACTTACATTATCCAGCACATCAAACTGCTTTTTGAGAACTCGAGTATCAAGCCCATGGTATGTAGGTTGATTGGGATATTTGTAGATTATTCTATTCGAATAATCTTCCATTGCACTATAAGCATCCAAGAATGGTTGCATGTAGATGAGATGGGCGACAGCGATAGAGAACAGTGTTATAAGTTTAACACATTGTGCATAGAAGCTCTAAAAGTTATGAGTTATTTTATTTTAATTTGTAGTGGAACCTGGTATTTTGTTAACACCCCTTAGCCTGTCTGCTCCAAGTCTGGGACTGGGGATTTCCAGGAACAGGGGGCCCTCTTGTTCCTGGAAAAGTGAAAAATTCCTCCCTTGTGGCTCTTAGTGATTTTAAAGCCTGCGCCATTTTTGAGTATGACCCCCATCCTCAGAGAGCATTGACTGAGACCCTCAGCAGCTAAAAGGCTTTGTTGGTGTCTGGGCCCATTGTGGTAGTCTTCTAGGATCTAAGCCCGCATAGAGGTAAAGGAGCTTTTTTAAATTCTCATACCTGTCTGTCAATAAGTTCTCTTAAAAAAGATCTCTGCTTATAACAAGCACTACAACTTTCGTCATAAATACGTTCGGCATCAAGGCGTTGACTAATCGCATTAATCTTATCTTGGATAGTCATGAGCTTCTCAGTTGTATCCAACATGTAAATTAGTACAAAAAATAGAGAAAATAAAAGAGCGAAGAATAACTTTGCAGTTTTCCACTACTCCGAATCACAACATCAACAAGATTCCCAGCAACCGGGCAAAAAATTTTTATAAACACCGAGAATGTTTGTGCGGATGAAAGCTGTTGGGTAGTGATGATTCTAAAAGTAAAGTTTATCAGAAGATAAGTCACTTTCACATGACTTGATTGAAAACACGAGTTTAGTCAAAAAGAATGAAAATAAACACTAAAAGAAACGAAAAATATCAATAATCAAAATTTGTAGAAAAATTTACGCTCTTGTGGTTTTCTGCAAATAAATAATAACATTTAATATTTGAAAAACATTTATTGGGTGTGGGAATAATCAATTTGGTTTCAAATCATTAAAGGTAATCTTATGTTTTTTCGCAGACTTATTAAAAAAACAGGGTGGTATAAAAGTTCTGTCGCAACTTTTATTTCAATTTCGTACAAACTTCTAAAGCAAAAACATTCTTTTTGATCAAAGTTATTTTGGTAATTTTACGTGTGGAATCTAATTTTACGTGAGGAATCTATTGCCAGCATTTTCGAAGCATGCAAAAATCTATTTGACTCTGATTCAGGTGATTTTCGATTTAATACACCCACTTAATCCTTAAGTCATTAGAGCATTTTTCATGTATAACGTTTCCTGTCACGGTTCCTGAAGGGAAGGGCTAGGCAAGCACACCTCACCCCCTCTCCCCACGACCCTCCTCCTCTAAGGCATTGTTGGAGTACTAAAAAATTAAAACTTATGATAATATTGTGTACTTAACATTTGTATGTTAGGGAAACGATTATCCACAACGTGAAAACATATGACAAATAAATAAACACTACTTAGGAACTCCTGCATATCTGTCAACATTCATAACAATTGTCAAAAAACGAAACTCATGTTTAAATAATGTGCCTAGCACTACCTGGTGTGTACTGAGTCTCAGAGGGAGTGAATAATCCGAATCCCATATAATAAATTGTAACTTTAGAAGTGATTCATTACTTTTTTGCACGCTAGCTCATAAGATGGATATAGGGTATATTTTGGCAAAACAAGCATAACATACAAAATGTGATACGGTTTGAGTCTTTTTAAGAGCTGCCCGGGCCAGAGCTTTCCCGGTAGAAGCCTAGGACGCCTGTTAAACGCCTAACAATTTTTAACTTTTCTAGTTTTTAGAAAAGTTAAAAATTTTTAACAAATTGATTTTTTGGACCCAATGGATGGACCCCAAAAATCAATTTTTCAAAAAATTTTCAACTTTTTCTAACAACTACCAGAAAATGTACGCTATAGCCAAAAATAGTGGAAAATTGAAATTTTGATGAAATAAGTTAAATAAAGGTGTTTTTGGACCCCTTTGATTTCAATGGAAACGATTTTTTTTGACATAAAAATCAATATTTCCGCTACGCCTGTCCATGGGACGCTAATTTTGCCATTTTTGTTCGCTGTTTTTAACTATGTGAATACAACTACGAAGGTTCAGAAAAAATCCCAGAGTGGCACTTCAGTTCCTTCCCACGTGAGTTCGATTTTTCGAAAATTTCGTAATTTTATATATCCCACAATTTTTGGTTTAAAAAATTTTAGGCCTACTTAAATTTTAAAAAATGGGCCTAAAATTTGTCATCAATGATAAGAACTTATTTTTTTACTGATAACAAAAAATGAAGACGCAGTTAACTAATCTTAAAAGTCTGCATATTGTCTGAGAAACTCAATTTAAAAAAATCATATGAATTTTTGGGAAGAAAAATGATTAGTTAGCATATAATGGCTTAAAAGGAGTTTAACACATCATATCAACCTAATACAACTCTTTTTTGATTCGCTAGTAAAATTTCGACAATATGCGGTTCGAACCCTCCCCGTTCAAAATTACTTTTAGTAACTTTACCGATTGCGGTAAAGCTTTACGTTTGAGATAAACTGTTTTTTTTAATTTTCTTTCTCCATGATGGTAACTTATAGAAAAAAAGATCTCGAACGGATAAAACAAAAAATCTTTTTGTTGTTCTTAAAGGAATTTTACAAATGAACGCAATCCTCTTAACAATGAATAAGATGTTCTTTTTGATTAATCTTTTTAATCCTTAACAACATTTTTTAAATCATTGCTAAAAAAGATTTTTTTCACATTTTTTTATAGCCCGTAATTTTTCGGACCAAAAACTAAACTTTTTTTGCCATCTGTTAATGATTATTCATTCATCATTTTGAATTTGAAATAGCCGAAACTTTTTTTCTTTCTTTAAAAAATTCAGAAAACACACAATGTGTGAAAGAAGAATTGTCGAGAAAAGAAGCATTGAAATTTGGCCGAAATATGACCAGCCGCCTGCCGACTTTTCACTTGCACACTTTCACTACCACCACACAGAACAAACACACATGTACAAGCTGACACGAACCGTTACTAGTCTCGATAGAACGAGAGCCAAGAGTCCCAGCCAGGCGCCGAATGGATGGATTTCGATTGGGTCATCGGAAAGGTTTCTTTTACATTATTTATTTTTGGTCGAGAAAAAAAGAAAAAGTGTAAGAGTGAAACAAACTTATGTTTTTGTTAGGAAAATATTAGGTTTCGATCTAACAAAAGAAACGTTTTTAACATTATAAAAAATTCAAAGTCTAAAAGATATTTCAAGCCAAAAATCCTTTGAAGCCTCTGGTCTCCAGATTTTTCAGGGGCACAATTTTTTCCGAGTTTTTCAGTTTGTAAAAAATGAATTTATTGGATACAAATTTTCATTTTTAGACAAAAATTGAAAAAATGAACAAAAACGAAATTTTGGTAAAAAATTATAATGAGAGGGATGATTTGATTTTGTGAAAAAAATTTCAAAAATTTTAGGCAAAAACACAAGAGCCATTAAGAGTTTTAAATTTTTTCAGATTTAGGGGTGAATGTGCCCCGGTGAATTGGTGTATGGGTTGACAGTCATTTAAAAAAAAATTAGCAGGGCGCTCAGACCAAAACTAACGATATTGGGGAAGGGGGCAGCGCAAAACTAGGGGGTAGAGTACCACAATTACGAAAAGGTTTAGGCAAAGGTCGAAATTTTAAAAAGTCACCTTTCTTGGAGTTTTAATCCATGGCCGAGTGGCTAACATGTACGGTTTTACTCATAGAGCACAGTTTCGGTCCTTCGCCCAAAATAATTTTTTTAAATTCGTTAGCAAAATTCTTGAAAATAGCGAACTGAGTCGATTGGCGACATTTTTTAAAATTTTGATCCTTGCCAACACTTTTTCGGAATTTTGGTACGCCTAGATGGGGGAGTGGGTCAATTTTGGTTAAAAAAGATTTTATTGGCAAAAAAATTCCATGTTTCAATTTTCAACAACATGAATCATTTTCTCCTAATACTTAAAACATTATTTGAGTAAACACTAGAAGCAACTTATCCTGGTCACTCACAATAACAAACTGAAATTCTAAAAACACCCTATATTTATAAAAAGAATCCAAATTGTGTCCAAGTCGACGTGCCTTGCACCTTGTTGTACCAGCATCTCATTTTTGAAGCACTTAATAAGCGGCAAAACGGAGACTGGGGCATTTTCGCTGACAACGCCTACTTTTTAGTTCGAGTGACCCGTATGTCCAGCGACAGCCGTTGTCGGTTGAATGGCACATCGTTGAAAAAATATCGATAAAAACGTTGGAGTGAAGGGGAAATCGAGGTCAAGGCAAGGCAAATGAACGGGCGAGTGGCTTGCAGAAAAGAACATTGATTCGCATAGATAAAGACATTCAGACCTGCCAAACGACTGTACTCGGCAGTAGGCGATTTAGAGCGAGAGATGGAGAGAGAATAATAGGAGGAAAAGGCAGCCGGTCGCGGCCATTTGTGTTGTGTCCCTTACATCGGGAATGAAGAGCTCGACCAGTCTGTACAAGGCAGAGCCCGATACGAAACTAACGAATGCACAAAAAGACATGAAAATTCAGGTCAACAAATAAAATTGAAAACTGTCTTTTACGGCCGAAAATGAGCATTAAGCAAAGGAAATAAAAATTTCGGCCAGAACACAAGTTTTTAGCAAATTTGTGGTTTTAAAATTTTAAGCGCCAAAATTCTGCATCGATTTAGGAGTAAAATTCTCATATAAAAAGTAAAGCTTTTTGTTGTTTTTTAATTTCCATGAAATTATTTAAATTAACTGATGAATGTAATTGATATTTCCCATATGGGTTGAGTTCCTCGAAATAATGAGTTTTTAGAGAGTCGTATTTTTTCCCACAAATTTTTGAAAAAATTCCGAAAATGGAATCGACTTCGGGATCCAGAATTTTAGGTCGGCATCATCTTCGAGGCAGTATAACTTTTCGTACAATTATGGTTCGTACGGATTTTTCGTACAATTGTTCTGTACAATTATTTTTCGTACG
>JAQGCP010000389.1:0-17525 GCA_034699885.1 Acrobeloides thornei
TTCAATAACCCAAAACAATGTTCAAATTGGATAATTTTAGTGTCATTTTGTTCGTCTCATTTAGCTATAAAAAATTGTTACAATGTTCATTTTATGAAAATTGACAAATCTTTAATATTTTGCACTGCACTATTGTAAAAGTTCACTGCACTATTGATAAAAATAAATCTTCTTTTTGCTTTCTTACACAATTAAGCTATTATTATGTGAGTTTAAAAGATTGAAATGGATTTTCTATGAAATTCTATAAGTTAAGTAATAAAACCAAACGTACGCAATCTAAAATTCTGTACTTTATTATTTGAAATGATGATTAATTAAAAATATATAAAGAAGAAGGCATATTAGCAAACAAATGAAAAATCTTTCCGTTTGAAAAAGTAATTTCTTTTTACCAACAGAGATGAAACCATTTTATCTTTACAGTTTTCTTACGTTTTTCTTGGTTTTAATTTTTCGTAAGTTTTTTCTTTTTAGCATTTTATACTTGAATAGTATATAAAAAAGTTCATGACTTTCTTGGATTTTAGATTTTCTGGATGGGCCTGTGGCTCTATCAAAAAGTAGCTGTGGGCTGTTGACAACTACTGCATCCTACTTGCAGTAGCTGCGCATCTACTGCGAACAGCGCGCAGCCAGCTGTTCGCATCGATCTCCGTAGTTGTTGCAAGCAGGGCTCAGCTACTGAAATCATGGTGCAGTAGCTGTCAACAACCCGCAGCTACTGGCTGATAGAGCCACATGCTCGATATTTCAAAATATAACCAGGGACCGAAATTAGGTCCCTATTGGTATAGGCCCTAACCTATGTGAGATGATTTATGGTTCCGATCCTCTCGGCATTGGGGGAGGACTGGGTCAGAAAGCCCCGGCTCCTTGATATAAACCCCACATGAGGGGACTGGTCCCCATGTGGATGTGGCCCAGGGAAAAGGCCAGTTTTTGCAATTTTCCTGTTCAGCACCAGGTTGGGAGCGCCAGGTGTCAATAATGCCCCCTAGCGAGCTGAAAATCAAAGAAAAAATCCTAAGAGCCCCATTATTTTTGCTCGACCGAAGGCTAACCAAAATTTTCATAAGAGCCCTCCCCTATGAATTTGAGGCGGTGTCCTCCCCTAGTCAACTCTTTACTCTACGCCACTGGGCAATGCCACATGGTGTCGAAGAAGTTTTAGAGTATTGAGCTCAATTTATTTGGGTTGGAGGCCTTGGCATTTAGGTCTCGAACTAGGTTTTACAAATCCCTTCTGGCCAAATGAGCACCTTAGCCCTGCCCCATATTCCGTTATAATTGAAGTGTACACATGGGATAATAAAAAATCATAAAATGCAGCTTATAAACATTTTTTAGCTACACTTCAACAAAACCTCGCTTGCAATTCAAATGATGGAAACGTAAGCCATCTTTTAAAATAACATATGTAGATAAAAATGTTTAGAAACTAGTAACTTGCTATAATCAATTTTTATCGAACCTTAAACTAAACATAACCAATGGTTCAAATGGCACAATTACGCCTACATTTAGCGAATATTTTGTGGCATATATCGAATACATAACGTTTAATCGGCTCAGTGGTTTTAATCAGACTTGCGAGTAAAAATTTTTATTTTTAGACAGGAGAGGAGACTTTTCGTAATGGACAACATCCGGTACTTCCCGATATGCAAAAAATACCTCTTTCCCGTGAAAAAAATTTGGGGTATGAGTACCCCATCCCCTCCTAGTTGACACTTCTCCCGATGTCACTGGGTTGCTCTCCCGTCCCGGAATTCAATTTGCGCTACGACACTTCAGTCTCTACAGATTGAAAATCCGCTCTCTCATTTTGATAGGCCTTCTGGTTTTTAATCTTATAATTTTTTTAAGATGGGTTAGTTCTCGTGCATCGTGCCTAGGAAGTGACGGAGCAAATTGCTTAAATTTTGATTCTTTTCAAAAGTATTTGGGCTTAGGCTTTGATGACGCCTATGAGTATCTTGGCACATATGCAACCGATATATGGAGCTGTAACGATGGATTCTCTTGTATTTTTTTATCTTTAAGAATTTTTTAAATTTAACACATATGTTTTTAGTATTTTCTCAAAATTTTTATTGCATTGATTCAATATATACTTTTCATGGAACCGATATTCAACAATGCTATGAAACATTTTTAAGCAGTATTAAAGGTGGAATTAACTGTGGGTAAGATTTTTAGTAAAGAATTTTAACTCTAAAACTTCTATATACTAGGCACACGTGTATAACCTCCCCCGAACTCCACCTCCTCCGAAACTCCTCCCCCCCCCCCCGAATTCCTTAGAGGGAGGGGGTTAGCCTGCAGCACACAGTCCAAAATGAGCCCCGCCAGCAAAATTTTAAAAAATTGACCCATTTTTCAAAAAATTCCAATCCACAATTTGCTATTTTTTCAAAAATTTTCCCTAAACTCACAATATTGAAAAAAAAGTTTTGACAGCGCAAATTTTTTAGTGCATTTGTTAAGCTGATCAACTGTTACAAAACTACTTATACAAAGTATTGTGGAACTATTGGAGGATATATTGGCTGCAATTTAGCTACAGTACAGGCACAAATAGATACTAATCAATGCAACAACCAGCTGCCAAAATGCTAATTTAAAAAAATGTTAACAGTGATAACTTTTTTATAAATTCAATAAAATTTTATTCATCCAACAACCTCATTATATTGATAAATCAAATTAAGCATCGAATCGATGTCAAATTGATTTCCACTATCACTTTGACTATTGTGTTTAGGATTTGATATTACGTTATACCGGAAATAGCTCCATGGATCAAGCTGTGAGATTACCTAAAATCTAAAATTAAACCATTTCTAATTTTTATTTTTACTTCATGCGAGAATAATGATCGAAATTCGCTATCATTTTCTGAAGAATTCTCAGAATTATTTGTTGCTAATTCTTCATTATTTTGATCTTTGTTACCAATATTTGAAGTTAGGTTTTTGACGGACTCGAATTCAATTGTTGACAAATTCTTTAAATTCTCAGCTGTATGGGATACTAAAAAATGAATGTTTAATTTAAAAGCGATTGAATCGACCTTTGGTCCAATGACAATGGCACTAAGACACAACATCCTTCTGGAATTTTGAAACCGACATATACTCTATTAAATCGATGGAAATATGAAAATTTTGGCATTTTTGGAATCAGCATAGTCGACTTAATAGAGTATATGTCGGCTTCAAAATTCCAGAAGGATGTTATGCATTAATGCCACTCAAAGATCGATTCTTATAAGAAGTCACTTTTAAAGCTTTAATTAAAAAACATATGAATTGGTAACACCCCTGTTTCCTTATGCTACTGCTTTTGAGAATGATCTTCAGCCACAATTAGAAATAAATTTTATATCTGAATTACTTGAAGTGTTGTTGCTAGTATCTTTAAACAAGTTTCCAGTATTCGTTCCAACATTTTCGACTACAAAACTGACTGGGCTTGATGTTAGTTTTTTTGTTTGATTGTGGTTTACGGTATTATTTAGACTAAAAGTAACATTTTTGATCCAGTTGCCAAAATTAGTGGTAGTATTTTTAAACCAGTTTCCAATATTTGTTCCCGTATCATCGGCTACCAAACCCGCTGAGCTTGATGCTAGTTGATTTGTTTGATTGTGGTGTACGGTATTATTTAGATCAAGCGTAACATTTTTGATCAAGCTTCCAATATGTGAAGTTAGGTTGTTGAACCATCCACCTGCATTTTCAGAAAAATTTCGTAAGCCTCCAAAATCTATTAGGCTATGGTTTTCAGCGCGGTGTATGGTGATGTTTAAATCTTTACTAACATTGTTGAACCAGCCTCCAATATGTGAGCCTAAGTTTTTAAACCATCCATCTGCATTTTCAGAAAAATTTCGTAAGCCACCAAAATCTATTAGGCTATGGTTTTCAGCTCGGTGTATGGTGCTGTTTAAATCTTCACTAACATTTTTGAACCAGCCTCCAATATGTGAACCTAAGTTTTTAAACCATCCATCTGCATTTTCAGAAAAATTTCGTAAGCCTCCAAAATCGATTAGGCTATGGTTTTCGGCACGGTGTGTGGTACTATTGAAATCTTCACTAACATTTTTGAACCATCCGCCAATATGCGAAATTGCACTTCTTGAAAAATTCAATAACCCCTCAAATTCTGATCGGCTTCCATTTCCAATATGGTGTGCTGTAACATTTAAACCAAAGCTGACATTTTTCCACCAATTTCCAATAATTCCCGCCAAATGTCCGGCCGTACCATTGTTGAAACTTGAATTTCTGAAATATCCAATAAGCTCTTCCGTCAAATTACGCTCATGGTTTTCAAAATTTTCCAGCGTACCAGTAAAATTGAAATTTTCTACATCAGAGCTAATATTTTTAAGATAATTTTTAAAATATTCATCAAGATTTTGTGTAGAATTACCACCATTTTGGCTAAAAGTGGAGTCGATATTTTTGCCAATATTGTTGGCCAAACCGGTGATGGTATTTTTCAGTTCGCTGGTTTTATTGCCAAATGTCTGAGAAAGTTCTTGGGATTTGTTTTCGATGGTGTTTTTGAAGTCTTTGAGTGCATTCCCAGCATCTTGGACAGTGTTTGTTAGAGAGCTGCCAAGATCTGTGCTGGCATTTTTGACCCAGCCACCAATATTTTCCCCGACATCATTGGCCGCTTTTCCGACAGAGTCAGCCGCGCCTAAATTTATAAATATTAAAGGGTGTCAAAAAATGGCACTTTTGCGATTTTTTGAAAATTTTCAAGTTTTTTAATTTTCACTAAAATCGTGCCACTCGGAGTCACGCTCAGAGATTCCGAGAGCGTCTGAGGCCTCGTCCCCCGGTTCTATGCGAGAAATCGATTGCTCACATTTCCGGACCTTGAAAACGCTTCCCTGATACTGGATTAGCCTATTTTTGTTTCAATACACACACCTCTTCCCTGAATCAGGGTCTGAAATGTTTTCAAGTTTCGGCAATGCGCGCAATCGATTCCTAAAAAACCACAGGGTGGTTCAAAAGTTCGTGGACACTTTAAAAATACGTCATCATTTTTACGTACGAAGAATATGATGTCCCCGGAACTGTTGTTCTTTCTTAAAACTTACTTTTAAACCAGTCTCCAATTCCAGAAAGGTCTATACCATTACTTGAATTTATTAAAATAAATAAAGTAAAAGTTAAAAACACAATTTTCATCATATAAAAATCGGCTGACCGTTTTACACTTAACTCAATAACTAAATTTAATGAACCAAAAATGGCTAGTTTTATTTACATGGCCATAAGATTAAATGAAAATCTCAACTTATTGCTGATCAGTGTCATAATAAAACAAAGTGATTCAATTTGATCCTAGTTTGATCCTAATTATTGAAAAAACTCTATCCTCATTATTTTTAGAAAAGAACGTAGATGTGCATGTCATGGGTGGGAGAGATTTTCCTTTCGATTTCCGCCTGTAAGCTGTGTGTCAGAACCCGACACTGCTCCGACATCTAGACCAAATGTTTGTGACCGAAGCAGAAACTCGAATCCTGTGACGTACGGGTCAGTATATATCATTAGTCTATAAGATCATATGATCGAAAATCTGCCAAATCACTTATTATTTACACAAATATAATGATGCAGATGTGTTTTGCACAATCTTTGCAATTTAATACAGAGAATGTTGTTGTTCGATTAAATTTAAAGAAGTTCTTGTGGCGTAGTGGTTAAAGCATTATACACCAATGGCGACGTGTTCGAATCTCAATTGAGACCAGTGTGTATCCAGGATTTTTCCATGAGGGTACAAGATCCCGATCTTAGTTGTCGACATTTTTTGGGATCAAAAACATAAGACGACCCCTTTGTATTTTTAACTTTTTGGTCCTTGGGGACCAAAACATATACTCCCCTCCTTGCCTTGATTTTGACGATATTTTTTACACTTTAAAATCTCAAAAATTGACTTTTTCTGAGTCACCTTATAAAAATGGCCCCTCAGGGGGTTTTTCTTTTTTACGCGCATTATCATTATCAAACCCAGATGAAGCTTTCTTAACCCTGATTCAGGGAGGGCGTGAGTGTATTAAAGCGAAAATCGCATGATTCAAGGCCATGAAATTGTTTTCATGAATGAAATGGGCGGATCAATTCCTCGCTAGAATTAATCCAGGAAAATAATTTTAGTCAAAAATCCAAAATAGCTTCTCTGGTCCTGAATCAAGAAAGAATGTATTAAAGCCTGACTTTTATATAAAATTGCCTGAATCAAGGTCAGGCAAAAATTTACATGCACGAAATTGATTCCTCGCATAAAATTACCCTCCGTAGGTTGATTTTAAGATAAAAATACAAGGCTTTCTTCATTTTTCAATTTCGAAAATTAATTACATATATATATTACACGACATTTGAAAATTAGGAAAAGGTCCGACAAACGAGATTCGTCATGGTCAAATGGATAGGATAGTTCACCTTGCTTCTTGAACGGGGAGGGTTCGACCCGGAACTCAAAATTTTAATTTTAGCCATTAAAAAGGTGTTTAAAGCAACCTCCTGTAAAATTACATGAAAAAATTTTTGGTCTATTATTACTTTTCGATTATGACCTATGTATGACCCTATACAGATAAGACAATCATAGAGATATCCCCATCTGTATAGGATCCCACATAGGTCAAAATCGAAAAATAAAGTTAAGCAATAAAATTTCACGGGGGTTTGCTTTAACAACTTTTTTGACTCAATAAACATCAAAATTTCAACCTTCGGGATCGAACCCTCCCCGTTCAAGGTGCACGGTGAATGGAACCCTATCGATTTGGCCATGACGCATTGATTGAACTTCCCCAAATTTCAAACGTCGTGATTAGATTTCATCTTTAATATTTTACTAAATTGTTATTTGCATTTTCCACTAGCAACCGTAAATAAACGTAAGTGTATTTTTAGAAAAACGAAAAATGTCAATAAAGAAATTCGATCATAGATACTTATCTTCGAATAAAAGGTGCTCTTGTTAACCCACTTGTAAGTGAAATCATCCATTTTTGTCTTGTAACTAACTTTTTAAATGAGCAGCGTGATCGTTTTTGTGATCTTATTTTTGTTTGTTTTTGACTTTGGAGGTAACTATTAAAAAATCTTTTTATAAAACAATCATTTTTATTTTTAGAATTTATTGCATGTCATGATAAGAATGAAAAGAATTGTAAAACACACAAACATTTATGTAAACATCCCGCTTATTCCAACTTAATGAAGGATCAGTGTCCAATGACTTGTAAATATTGTCAATTTACAAAAAGTATAAGAGCCTCTAGCAAGAATAAAACTTATTCATCAATGTTTCGATCTAGTAAGCTTTTATTCTTCGATGCAAAATCAAAAATATAAAAAACCTAAGTCTCTGTCCATCCGTCTGTCAGTAAACGTCGAGAAAATTGCATAAAATTTATCCGAGGACATTTCATCATGGCCAAATGGTTAGGACTCTACGATTTACTTTAAGATCGCGGGTTCGAGACCTCGTTTATTTGTTTTTAACTTTTTTGCTTTCCTAAATTTTTAAAAAGTAAGACGCAATGTTTTATAACTCGCCGAAATGAATAAAATGGCACCAAAATGATTGAATTTCAACAATTTTTGGGTTGTTGAAACGAAAACCCTGAATCATGTTTTCGTTTCAATAACCCAAAATATTGTTCAAATTCAATAATTTTGGTGTCATTTTATTCGTCTCGACAAGTTATAAAAAATGACATCTTTGTTTTAAATTTAGAATTTGGTTCTAACCCATTAGAGTCCTAAACTATTGCTCCAAATCAACGCAACCATTGTGAATAAGATGACACAATAGATGTCGCATCTATGCGCCACTTCATCTATTGCGTCCATTGTAAAGAGGCCTTTAGGTTTAAATTGGAAAATAGCATCGGTATCGTGTTCCCCTTCTCGAAAACCCCGAGTACAAAAAATTCAACGCCTGAAACGCTAAAATAGTTCAGACAAGGCAACCAAAAGCATTTAGAACGGAAAAAATCATTTTATCAATTTGGCGACCTTTTTTGATCGACGTTATTTTTTGTTTTTAGGAAAATGCAAAGATAGACACCAGGATTGTATAAATAAATCATTTTTATGTGAATCGCCATTGTATAGAAAAGTTATGAAGAACGAATGCTCATATACTTGCAATATATGTCGTGAATAAATTTTTTTATTAAAAATAAAATTTATCAACTTTGTTTCTTTAACCTTACAATTACATCAAAAATCCAAAAACTGGATTTTTGTGCGATTTTTTCAAAATTTTTCAAGTTTTTAACTTTCACTACAATAACCCTATATAGATTTTCTATGCGATAAATCGATTGTGCGCATTGCCGAATCTTGAACCTTGGCCCTACAATAGTCTATGTTCGCTTCGATACACACATCTCTTCCCTGAATCAGGTTCAGAGAAGTGTTTTAAGGTTCAGCAATGTGCACAATCGATTTCGTATAGAATAACTCCAAAAGGGCATATATTTTGGTTAAAATTACACAACATTAAAAATTTTGAAAAAAACTGATCAACTAATAGAGCCATTTTTATATAAATTTGGAGCTTAACTTCCATAAATATTTCCAGATCAAATTAATTTAGTTTAAGAATCAAAACGACTTTTCACATTAAATTATAACGCCAAAAAGCATACATACGTATTTTCATTAAAAGATAAGACTGAATAGAAAGTAAAATAGTATACATTTTTCGTTGCTATGTAAATGAGTAGAAAATGTGTTGGTGATAAATAAATAACTAGCCGTTGCACCGGCCTGATGGCAGGTGAAACGGATAGAGTTGGAGTTATAGTAAAGTAAGGCCAGTTGCAGTAATGTCTTTATCCGTTATAGCTAGTAGAGAAAGTAAATGAAAGTTTGAGTAAAAGTTCATTCCCTTGAGTTCTCCCCAAGTCGACTCCTTAAATTCTCTCCCGAGTCGATCTAATTTGTATTCTCCCCCGAGTCGATTTCGTTTGACCCCCTCCCCACTCGACCTCCTTGAATTTTCCCCCAGTCTATCTCACTTAAGTTCCTCTCAGTCGATCTCTCGTGAGTATTCCCCCCACCCCAGTCATCCTTGAGTCCTCCCCCAGTCACACCCCCTTGAGTGCCCCTAATCGTTCTCCCTGATTTTAACTCAAATGAGTCTCCCTGGGCGATTCCCAGCAGACTTGAGTACCACCAGAAATTTGAAAGTTGGAGGGTTGTGAAATTTTGAAAATTAGAGCAAAAAGTTGGAGAGTTGTAAATTTGATTTTTATTTGAATGTTGAAATTTGTTTTACAAAAGAAATGCATTTTAAATTTTAGCTAACAAGGAAAAAATTAATTAATTGAAAAATGAGTATGCGAAGAGGTAGAAATCCTGCTCCAGATAATGCAGCGCTTCGAACAGCATTAAGCTATAGCCGAGAACAGCAAGTAGGCTTTTAGAGTTTAAAGGTAGACCAAAAAACTTTTAGAGGTTTCTCAAAATTATCCCCTCTCCAAAAAATCTATGATTACGGCACTGAGGTATCGGATCCGAGATTAATAATTCTAAAATAGATTTCTTGATTTTTGGCAATGTTAAAAAGTCTATCTATGTCCCTCCTCCCCCCTACCCTTGTCCGACAAAAATGCTCAATAATGGCACAATAGTTTTAGAATTCCAACATGTCAGCGTGGTCCACTTCAACACCGGACTACCAGCAAGGTCCTCAATATTATTCTTCTTATCCCAACTCTGCCCAAAATCCAAATCCATCTAACGGATATCCTTCTTTTGGCTATCCATCTTCTGGTTACCCATATGGAAATGATCCAAATCAAGCATATACTTCTTCCAATCAGGCTGCATGGCAAAGTCCTTATACTCAACATGCTGCTTACTCTAATCAGTATGGCAATTCATATGATTCCAGAACTACAGCGTATGCTGGTCCATATGGTTCGTCTTCAGGCTATGAACGTTATTACGGTAGCTTTTTAAAAAAATGGTCTGATAAGTAAATTTAGATGAACAAAACCGACGATATGCAGAACAAATGCATTCACAAGCTGGATATCCTATCAGATATGATGATCCTTATGGTAAGTTATTTTTTATCCCCTACATCTGTATACAGGGTGCGTTAAAAGTTCCCGAACACTTTGAAATTTCATGCTAGACTTCGTAGGAAAATTTTTTTCATATTCTGAAAGAGTTGTTGAAAAACGTGTTCATTCTATGAAAATTGAAAAAATCGATTTTTCCGCAAGAAATTCAAAAAAGTTTGTGTATTACAAAGAAATCGAACACTCATAATGTTATACAGATGGAGAAGGGGATAAAATACAAATTTGGGATATTGTAATACTTGTATGACCCTTTCAGATGAAAGAAAGCAATAGAAAACGTCCTTTTTAGCTACATTACTATAAATAAATGCATAAGACCTAGATAATTTTTAGGTCATCCTAGACGCAATCCAAGTCCTCGTCGCTTTGGACGAGGTCCGAATCAAAGAAATCGAAGCCGTTCTCCATCTCAAAGAGGCCGTGGTGGTCCTAGTCGTGTGGAGATTGAAAAAATGCTCGAAGATCAAATTAGAGAAATTGCTCCAAATGGAAATATTACCGAAGACAAACTTTTTGTATGCCACCAATGTGGACAAATTGGGCATGTTGCAAAAGGCTGTAATCGACCAAGAGTAGAAAAAGAGACTCGGAGGCAGATATCTCGTGTACTTGGGGAGCTCAAGTATGAGTTATGCTATAATAGTTTTTAGTTTTAGCTAAAAATCTTTAATTTTTTGGCAAAATAGGACATATATCAGCTAATTATGATTGTATTACCAAGTGCTGGACGCATTTTTTGTAATGTGTACCTATGTATCTCTCTGTGTTTTTAGAGAGAAATATGTTTTTGGAAGGAACCGAACACGTTCATCTGAAGGCTTCCCGCGTAGAGACTCCCGCGGAGGTAGCGATGGCCATCCGGTACGTTTATTAATAACAATTAAAATTAAACTGATCTAGTGCTTTTACACATAAATTTTCCACAAAAATGAAAATCGTAAAAAATTGAAATTCTGGTCTTTTAGGAAGACCCATGGAGAATTTCTTCTGCTCCATATGGTAATGAACCATTTGGTCATATGACACAACCGAGATTCGAAACTATCCGTATGCGAGCAAAAAGTCCACTCCGTCGGAAACGCGGTAGACGACCTGCCGAAATAAAACGCCAACGTACTAAGAGAGCTCGGTCACGTTCCCGCTCTGTTGATTTTTCTCATGAAGCTGGATTGAAAATTTTGTTGGACAAGGTTTGTGAAGGAGACCAACAAATTATTGAGATGAAAAAGTTGGCTGAGGAAAAGAAATTGACTGAAGATATGACTACTTTGTGTTACAAGTGTGCTGGAATGGGTCACGTTAAAAAAGACTGTACCTTTGAAGGAGAGCCAAAAACGAGAGAAGATTTGAGAAAAATGCGAATATTGAAAAAATCTCTTCATCGAATTAATGGTACGTTATGAATTTTTTAAAATTGAAAAATGACGTTAGCCTCTACCTAGGAGCAATGACAGGAATTGGAAGCCATAATCACCCATAAAAATTTGCAGAATAAAAATTCTCCTCAAATTTTAACCTGCCAAAATATCATAAGGATTTCGAAGATTTTTAATAAGTCCAAAAAATTTCGAAAAATACCAATTTTTTTAATTTAGGAACTTCAATAACTCAACCAAGCTTCCGACTCGAAGCTAAAGATCCATTCTGTAGCCAGCTTAGATTATTATCGCCAGATGGGATCCAAATCACTGAAGACATGTTAACAATATGCCATAAATGTGCCAAGCTCGGTCATAAGAAGCGTGATTGCAAGAGATTGAACAGACCAGTTTCGTCTAGCAAATTGCAACACATGAGGCGTTACTTGACTGAATTTCAGTAAGAACAGGTTGAAAAAGAGAGGGCGGCGCTACAAGGAGGGGATTTTCGGGATCCGTTGAATCTTATGATTGGGCATTTTAGGGAGTTCGGTCCTCTAGAGGAGCACGATCTCCTCTGCTCTTCTTCCTTAAACCACAGGGAAGAATCTGGTTTTCATTCACTGGCTGATACCCCTAAAAAGATTTGTTCTTTAAAAATAATCCAAATTTTCTTTCAGGCGCCTCACAGATAAAGGCAAAACATTACGATCAATTTTTGTTGAAGCCGGCATTCCTTATACCAACCTCGTTGACTATGAAAAAGACGTCAAATATGTCGTAAAATCAATCGTGGATCAATTAGCTAAAGAAGCCGGTGATGATCCCATCAATCCAATCGATCCAATTGAAGAAAATCAATACGAACTAACAGAGAATCCTACAAAACGAAAAAGAAAAGCAGAACAAGAAGATACTTCTTTTTCCACTTCAGAAAAACTTTTAAAGAAAGGTGTTTATGAAGACTTCGCCAAACAGCTTGCTGAGTTAGAAGAAAGTTTGAATCAAGAACAAGCAGAGATAAATCAGGAAACTGAATCACCAATACAAGATAATAATGATCAAGAAGATAATGAAAAAAATACAAGTCAAGAAAATCTCTCAACAATAAATCAAGAAACCAATCTAAAAAGCAATGATGGTCAAGAAAAAATTGAAGATTTTGTTTCAGGCGAAAAAGATAGCGAAGCTAAAGAGACTGAAGGCCAAAATCTGTTTTAGATATTTGATAATAAAGTTAAATGGTGTTTAATATTAAAAGAACGGGTGATCAAGCGCATTCTCTTATCCCCGAATCGTTTACTGTTGGTATGGCTAAGCCTCGCCCCGGGTACGATTATTACGGCTCAGCATTCGAGGCACGTTGACATAACATCAACATCACGATTGTGGGTTCTGTCAATACGTCAAGACAGTATGTCAATCTGTTGACGTAATGTTGACATGACGTATTTGCGACCTCTAATCTTCGCCACATGTCGTCTTCTAAATCTTTTCACAAAATTGCATCATAAAACTTACGCTAAAAATGATATAAAAAATTTTTCTTGAAGAGTATCATCATGATTTTGGTGTAATTTTTCTTCTCTCACTGAGCCCTATCGATTGGCATATGCCGTAATGGAATTGGACTTAAGGTTACGAATATAGCACAGACAAACAGACAAAGCGCGTTTAATAATTATAGATGATATATTTAGAAAGTTTTATATATGATATTTTATTGTAATGGATATTTAACTTATTTTATTTAAAAATATTATAAAAAAAGATTTGAATAAATGTACACATTGAAGCAGAGGCAGATATACCACCCTCCGAGAGAATACCAAAAAATGAAGACATCTCTCTGCCACGCAAGACTTCCTCCACTTGAATGCACCCCATACATGAACAAAGAGGGGGGGGGGACAAGCTACCTCGGGGCTATATGTTGTCGACCAAAAAAAAAGTCGCCATCTAATTTTTTGGCTCGGCTATATAGCTTTGAGACTTGGAACTCCGAGGCAATATGAATCTTAATTTTTGGCTCGATGCTAGCTACATGAGGGGGGGGGGGGAATAGTCCCTCTCCCAGTGATAATGTATGGGGGGAGGGTAGGTTTCTTATGTTTTTGCCGACTTTTTTCATGGGGGTTCAATTCAAAGGGAAAAGGAAGTCTTGATGGGGTGTCATCATTTTTTGGCTTGTTTGCGTGGGGGATTCCGATTGGTACCCCTTTTCATGTGGGGTGGCGAATGACCTCACTGATAGAATTAAGCCATAAACATGGTTTGGTTGGTGCTAAAATTGGAGGAAAATCGAAATTTTAAAAACGAGTCATGTCATTCGATTCAGTTCACCGAGACGAGTATAACAAATACCATAACATGGAGTTTCCCATCCCGAGCCCATGGCCGAGTGTCTAAAGTGACAGATTTGCATTTTATAGGCTTGTGTTCGAATCCCGATTCGAAATTAAATTTATCCAAATTCCGTGAAAAATGTTGGGTGCATTCTAAGTTCGTTAGCAAAGGCATAATTTGAAGTTAAATAGAGGCTATCTGGGTGCATTCCAAGTTAGAGAGAAAAAACATATTTTGAGGTTAAATAGAGGCTGCTAGCCTTCGATTCATTATTAAATGCATGTTACCTTTCTAGGCACATAAAATACTGATAGGAAAAAAAGAGTCTGTGCCAAATGCATGTAGTGAAAGCTTTTGTATCGTTTCATTTTTGCAATTAATGAATAAAAATAGAAATTCCTTTCATTATTAAAACACTAACATAAGGATTTGATCTATGTCCCCAAGATGTATTATAAAGGATTTCATGGAATTTAAATAGCTTTAAATTCGAAGCGGGATTCGAACTGAGCCTATAAACTGCAAATCTGTCACTTTAGCCACTCGGCCATGAGTCGGGATGGAAAACAATATGTTATATTCGTTCTACTCGTCTCGGCGAGCTGAGTCGAATGGCACGACTCGTTTTTTAATTTCCTTTAATTGTAGCAATAAAACCGCCGTGATAGCCATAAATGAATATTCCTTGTTTTGAAATGTTTTGTGGTCAAATAATATAAGTGTCCCTTATGTTGTTTGATTTTTTAATTTAAGCAAAAAATTTTAAAGAATCGTTATTATTTGTTTGACTTTTTGCAATTTTCATTAGGGAGGGGCACAGATTTCATGAATAAAAAGGAGAAACCCCAATTTTTTCAAACAAAAAATTAATTTAAAAAAAATTGAAGGTGATCGATTACAAGGCAACAAGAGCTGGTCAGTGTTGGTATTGTCTTGAGTAAAATGTATTCTTCAAAATATTCTAAAAATGAAGTGGCTAAAAATGGAGTGGCTAAAAATGCATGGGTTAATAGTGTTGTGTATCGAGGTAATGTTTTTTTTTGAATGGTTTAATTCTCTGTAAAATTTAGGCAAAGATAAGGAAAAACGTAAATGGAATTTACCTTGGAACATGAAAAAAGTTGCCCCAGCTGGAAAGGGAACATCAAAGCGGAGGAATTTGAACGAGTAAGCCTTTTTCCCATAACATTTCATTTTTTCTATATAAATTTTAGTATGTTTTGCGAACAAACATGGGACATCGACAGAATCTCTCAAAACTACGCCGGATCTCAGATAAATATGAAAAATCCAGCTTCAAGCAAAGGTCTTACATCAGCACTGGCAGAGAATATTTTAAAAGTAAGCTAAAAAACTAGAAAAAAGGGAATATAAAATTTTTAGGAACAAGGCTTGAACATGCTCCCAAAAGCGAAAGAAATTACAAACTTGCAGCTTTTCATCTCGCAATTTTTGAACATGCTTTGGGGTCTTTTACTAGCAGCAACAGTTTTTTCATTGATCGGGTTTTTGTATGACACCAGTAACTTGTCCGGGTTATGGGTTACTCTTATTATGATTGCAATGATTCTGATTTTGTGTACTATTTCGTTCTTGCAGGAAAGAAAAGCTAGAGCTGTAAGTATATTAGGATCAGAAAATATCCTTAACTGACAAGTCTCGGAAATAAGTTGCCATTTTTTTAATGATTAGATTCATATTATGAACGCTTTTGATCACTAACTCTAATATGTTTAGGTTGTCAAAGCCTTCGAAAACCTGCTCCCCGAAAAATCTTCCGTCATTCGTGATGGCATAGAAATATCCGTGGATGCTATACAGTTGGTCATAGGAGATATAATAAAAATAAAAAGTGGCTCAAGAGTTCCCGCGGATGCACGAATTTTGGTAAGCCAAACATAAGCATGAAAACAAAGAATTATGTAATTTCTAGTGGTGTGTTGGGCTCAAACTCGAAACCTCATCCATCACTGGTGAAGCCGAGCCGATCGAATACCAATCCGAAGCTGTTGCCGAAGGTGTTTCTGTATTTGATTCTCGAAACATTGCCTTCAATAGCTCTCTTTGTGTTGATGGTGAAGCTATTGGAGTGGTTATTCGTACTGCTGAAAAGACGGTATTTTTTATCAAGATGACAAATTTGCATAAATTGACTTTTTAAAGGTTATTGGCCAAATCGCAGAAATGACAACAGGACAAGCAGATAAAAAGAGCCGGCTTCAAATGCAAATTCGAAAATATATTACAATTTTGGTGATTGTGGCTGGAACATTGGGTACTGTATGCTTTGTGATCGGTGGATTTGTGCATAGTTGGAAAAATCCTGTCAATTTGTTGGCTAATGCGTTCTTGACGATAGCTATTGCCATTGTACCATGTGGTGAGTTTATAAAAAAGGATCCCGAGGCCCAACATCTTCTATATGAGAGAATTCAGACCCCAGCATAAGAGTTAGGTGTTGCCGATCTATTATTGCACCCATATTTTTTCGGGGTGTGAATCATAAAGACTTTCCCATGGAAAAAGTCTAAGTCTTTTCAGTGCCGGCACTTTTTGTTATAAACAAATCTTTTTTAGGTCTCCCTGCTACTGTAACTTCAAGTTTAACTTTGGTCGCCCAAAGACTTGTCCGGAAAAATGTCTACTTGAAAAAGCTTGACATTGTTGAAGCTCTGGGATCCGCAAACATCATCGCATCAGATAAAACAGGAACTTTGACAAAGAACATCATGACTGTTACAGACATATGGTATTACGACAAATTTATTGAAGGCAAGAAGCGGCTAAACATAACAAAATAAGCTATATTCTCCAAATTTAGGCGTTCCTAAAGACAGTAGCACTATCCATGAGATGAAATCGATGAACCGATACAACCCACCGTTATCAGATATTTTAACAGTAATGAGTGTTTGTAACTCTTCTAGTTTTGTCGAAGACGGAAATCAGGGAAAAGATAGAAGAAATTCTTCTACCATTGTTGATATGGAACCTAATGAAAATATTGGCAAAAAGTAAATTTGTACAAAAATAAATTTTGCCATTTACAAATTGTCTTTTTCATATATTTTAAACTTGACATCGAGAATTTTTCAACAAAATCTAAAATTTAAACTATTTTTTGACTATCACGTTCAAGTGCCTCAACAACCAATTCAACTATCAATTTTAGGAAACCTAAAACATTGCCATCCGTACAAGATCGCAAGGCCATAGGAACCCCATCCGAAGTTGCGTTGATTCAATATGCTGATAAGCTAATTTCAGTTGACGACATGCGAGTTCAATAACAAATAAGGTTTGATAGACAATTTTGATGGCGCTTTAAAATTTCGACTTTTAGATCGTGTTCGAAATCCCATTCAACTCAAAACGCAAATATCATTTGATGATTGCAAAAATTACTGACCTTAATGACGGACAAACTGAATTCAAGGTGATGATGAAAGGAGCTCCAGAAGCGTTGATTAATAGATGTTCGCAGATGTTAACGTCAAACGGAGAGATCGATTTGACGAAAATTGAAATGGACAAATTTCAGGTAGTCGATGTTGCCAATCCCACCCTCCCACACCACTATTGATTCAAATCTAGACCCCCCCCCCCAACTCTCCATCCTCCGTATCACCTGCACTTGATTTTCATTTTTAGCACGTCAGAATTTTTTT